>OX393558.1:38098153-38185653 GCA_947650365.1 Chamaelirium japonicum | reverse complement strand
ATTAAAATAATATCTTACCGTGAGAGTCCAAGCAGAGAAATGGGGCTAACTCAACTCTGTAGGCAACCAACCGCTACTCCCACGCTTGGAGAGCAACGTGTTCCACACTCAATCCTCTGTCGCTAAAAGCCCACGAAGGGGGTGCAGCAGGGATGGGCTGGCATCTAGCGTACTAACGTAAATACCGATCTAGTGGATGATATAGCGCAAGCGCCATATGGATCACACAGGACCGGTGACATGCCCAACTCGCCTCCCAAGCCTTCCGTAAAAAAAGTGGAACATCCGGCTCAAGCGGAAAGTGAGGGAGCCAAGTGACCTAAAAAATATATTGCATTGTTTAATAAGACAGTCAATATTAAATTATCACTAACCTACTAAAATATCTAATGTTAATATTTAATTAACTTACCTCACTCCCAGTCAGTAAATCCAGCACCATCCGGTACAATAGGATGCTGTGGTGGGGGTCAGACTCGTACTGTCAGTACGGAAGGACCCACCTCAAAGCTCTAGGAAAGGGTCGGGTGCCCTCGGAAAGGTCAAAATGTACCGACCTCCCTACAGGTAGGTATTCATGAGCCCAAACCTAAAACAATACAATAAATATATAAGATTCTAAACAATTCAAATAAAATAAAATAAAAATGAACATATTATAATCTTCTTTACCTGCAGTAAGGGGGTGCAACCCACTAGCTGGTGTGCAACACTCATCGCAAAACGGCTTAGGCCATAGTATAAAAAAATGCCAGAACGGCTGCACCCCAGGCATACTGGGAAGTAATGGTCAAATCCTGAAAAAAAAATAGATAACTGGCATGCACAAGATTGCCAGTTGCATCTGGAAACAGGCATAAGCCACACAGTGCCAACAAGTATGCACGTGTGTACCTCAATGCCTTAAATAGCAAAAACGCATTATTTAGCATGTTATTTATGTACGAATATTAACATGTATTGAATACAATTAATAAATAAAAACTTACTGTCTCAGGGTGTACCGGCTCTGGAGGTGCCGACCCAAACTGAGTACGAAGCCAGCTAAGCTGGATGTACCGCTCCCCCTATGATGGCGGAGGCGGTACAACTCCTAAGCTGTCATAGATCAGCTAACGGTGGTCAAACGGCGGGGTGCCAGGAGGTACAGTCACAGGGAGGCCGGTGATGGCCAACCCTATAATCTGTTGAGTGTCCTGCAAAGTGATCGACATCCCTCCGAATGAAAAATGGAATGTGTGAGTAGCCGGCCACCAACGCTCAGCTAGTGCGTAGCAAAGACGCAGGTCGCTGTTCAGCCATCGGATACGGCTGAACCAACCAAACCTGGCCTGCTCCACTAACTGAGTACGGGAGCCGAACAACTCCCACTCGTCCAAAAGATTCCCGTGATAACGGGAACGAATGTCGTGATAGTCGATCTAATATACAAATTTTAATTAATTTTTTTTATTTTTTAATATTAATTAATTTGAATACTGCAGTATACTTGAATATAAAATTTAAAACGTACCTCGGCATGCTCAAATACGGCAGTAGCACGATGTCTAGTTCGTGAGAGAAGCACCTGATGTGTGATCGGGCCTCCCGAAAATCGTCCATCATTCCGCTCCATTCCAGATAATACCCACAGAAAATAGAAAATGCTTTCATAGAAGACTACTGCCGAACACCCCCACAGACCACCCCCTACACCCCACACCTCAGCCCCACAGTGCACCCACCCGAACACCCCACACCTCAGCCCCACGGCACAGACTGTGCCCCACAATGCCCTCACAGTTCCCTCACCCGAACATCCCACACTCACTACCTGTGGCCCTCACCCGAACACCCCACACCTGAACAATTCACCCGAACACCCCACAGCTCACAGTGCTGTGGACCCGAACACCCCACACCTCACAGTGCTCCATAGAGACCAGAGAAAGGAGAGGAGAGAGAGTGTTTTACGCCAACTGAGAACCAAATGACGTAAATTGGGGATTATATAGTGTGTGGACTTTACGCCATCTCAGATGGCGACTTTACGCCATCTGAGATGGCGTAAAGCAAGGACTATTTTGGCAATTTAACCCACCTCTTGAGTTTTACGCCATCTCAAATGGCGTAAAGTATTTACGCCATTTGAGATGGCGTAATAGTTCGTTTTTGGCAATTTAGCAACTTTCGTTCCGTTTATTAAATTATTAATATTTTTTACTCTGTTTCTCAAAAGTTTCTGTACTATAAATTAAGGGCTAATGTGTCCAAGGTCTTGACAATAGATCAGTAGGGTGAGAACATGCAGAAGATGGGTTTCGCCTAAGGTCTGTGGACAACAGATCGGTACGATGCAAAGAGCCGCCAATAGACCAAATCATCCTCACCGTCGGCCTCCCCTTTTCTCCAGTTTCTGTCAAGCTGCGGTGGCGGAAGCAATTCACACCATCATAACAGTTTGTTGGCCTCCTTGTGCCAAAAAGAAAACAAAATATTAACCCGCAAACACCGGATAGCCAAGAGTAACTCAAGATCCCATCCAAGTACCACAACCAAACGATGTTGCCGTCTGCTAAACCGGAAATTATGACCGTCCAAGCGACATTCATCGCAACCAGGAATGTTTCAGCCTATCCTTCATCGTAAAAGTTGAAGGGGGATTAACAAGCGTGACAAAAACTCTGCTACTGAGATTGATTGAGAACTCTTGGATCAGCATCTGCATGAATGGATGAACCTAGATGTTTGGCTTGGAGAACAGGTAAAAATAATCCTGTTGATACATATTTGCATAAAAGTCCATGGCTTTTCGGGGAATTATCGATTCCCTTCTCCTCCACATACTTGTATTAAACTGATCAAGACAGATGAAAATGATCAATAATAAAACCATTTTCACAAAATATTACTTACTTATAGAGAACATCCCATAAAAAAAATTAGCGACATCGATACCCGCTTTTTTTATCAACCGTTTAATGTATTTACACTAATCAAATAATTTTGCCGTCACTTAAATTTCAAAAGCGCTGGGAAAAGCTAGAGACATTTTTTGATGAAAATAGTTCATATCTGGCTTTCGTAGGCCCCAAGTTTGTTAGCAAAATGGGCAAATTCTTGTAGATCTGATCAACTCAGCTCTACCAGTAATCTTTACATGAGCAGAAGCCATCCCTGAAATGATGAAACCGTGTCGCATCTCTCACCACAATCTCCCTTCCCGCGACCTTGGATATGAACTTTATTGCAGAATGACAGTCGTTACAGACCCTTAGATTCTTCATGATTCTCAGAGTCGTCTTCTCCGGTGTACTTATCAACCCAAAGGCGATTGCAAGCTTCTCGCTGTGATGACACAGTATCTGCTCCTTCAGCTCCTCGTCAATGTCGTGCAACACGGATCCGGTATCCGGAACAAAACCCGCTTTCTTGATCTCCCTCCATAACTTTGCAGCCATCCCATATACTGCTTCCCTTTGAGGGTGAAGCGAATCATCAGCTCCAAAGACATGAACCTTGTTCTTTATCTGAACCCAACTGAATCCTTGTTCCTTCTTCACCCCTCTATTCTTCATCAACTTCCAAATCTTAGCAGCATCTTCCCATCTCCCGCATGCGGAGTACACATTGGCAAGAGCAGAATAAGCGCCACTATTATCAGGGTCTATAGCCAGTAATCTTTCTGCAGCAATCTTTGCTAAATCTGCATTCTTGTGAACTCGGCAAGCAGCGAGAAGGGACCCCCAAGCTATAGAATCTGGTTCCATTGGCATCGTCTTGATGAAGTCTTGGGCTTCATTGAGGAAACCAGCACGCGAAAAGAGATCAATCATGCATGCGTAATGGCTCGGTGTGGGTTCGATCATGTGCTTACTCTTCATCAGCGCAAAATATCCTTCCCCTTCTTCCACCAACCCTGCATGCGTGCAAGCCGAAATCACACCGACATAGGTTATATGGTCAGGCTCCACACCGACATGAAGCATTTCATCAAACAGATTTATGGCTTCCTCTCCCAACCCATGTTGAGCTAAAGCAATGATCATAGAAGTCCATGACACGGGTTCTCGGGTCCAGCGGATCTGATCAAACACTCTCCTTGCTCCTGTAATGCTTCCACATTTCGCATACATGTTGATAAGAGCATTGCTTACAGAAACTGACAACCCTTCTCCTGACCTAATGGCTTTCGAGTGAATCTGCTTGCCATGATCTAGAGATGCCAAGCTCGAACAAACACTCAATACTGCTGCGAGTGTGTAGTTGTTCGGAGAAGGACCACTGCTGATCATCAGCATGAAGAGATCCATAGCATCACTATTGAAACCATTCTGGACGTACCCTACGATCATTGCTGTCCAAGCTACCACATCACGATATTTCATCCTGTTGAAGATTTCTCTAGCTGGTTGCAAGTCCCCGAGCTTGACATAACCCTCTAGGAGGGCAGTAAACGAAATCACGTTGAGCTCTGAGGTCATCGTTTGTTCTAGGACCTGTCGAGCAATCTTAACCCCACCGGACTTGGAGTACATGGAGATCAGAGCATTCCCGACCTGCCCCATACACACCATTTCCGTTCTTACGATGTAGGTGTGGATTTGCTTCCCAAGTCTCAACATTCCAAGATTAGCACAAGCAGATAGAACACTTGTTAGAGTGAAATTATCAGGGATCATGGAAGGTTCTTTGAGCATCCATGAGAAGAACTCCAGCGCCTCAAGATCCTGGCCATTCTGATTGTACCCTGCAATGATCGCGTTCCAAGAAATGACGCTATGGTTCATCATCTCCTCAAATTGGACCCGAGCAAGATCCATCCGTCCTGTTTGCGCATACAAAGAGATCATCGAATTCCAGCTCGGCGTGCTCCTCAATCTCATCCTATCAAATACAACCTTTGCTGTCTCCGGATCACCTGACTTCCCATACATGTTCAGGAGGGAATTCGCGACTGGAACGCAGCTACCCAGCCCAAGCTTAACCACAAACGAATGCAACTTCTTTCCTATATCCAGAGCCTCCAGAGCCGCACAAGAGGAGAGAATGTTCGTAAAGGTGAACTGGGTCGACGGAGTTCCAACCCGGACCATCTCTAAGAACGTCCGGACTGCCCTCTCGAACTGATCCATCTGGTTGTAACCCACAATCATCGTGGTCCAGGAAACCGAATCCCGCTCAGGCATTCTCTCAAACAAGTCGCGGGCCGTGTCGAATTGACCACCTTTTGCATACATCGAGAGCACGGAGTTCCAAGAGAACATGTTCTTGACAGGCATTTCATCGAAAAGACGACGGGCGTCACAAAAGGACCCGATTTTCGCATAGAAGTTGATGAGGTTGTTGGTGAGGTAGACGCCGAGGTGGAGCCCGGATTTGATCACACGGCCGTGGACGGGCCTCCCGGCGGACGGGTTGTCGGACTTCAGGCATGATTGAAGAAGGGAAGCGTAGAGGTCGGAGGGAGAGGGGAGGGGTGGAGGCGATGGGATCTGAATCAGAGGCATGGGTTACGAGGGAGAAGAAGAGCAAATGGGGGGAACCCATGAGAGGTTTTTCACAGGTTTTGAGGATTGGGTTTACTCAACTTCGGCGGCGGCACCGTCATCTTCCAGGGCTGCAACCTCGTTCAGGAGAAGCCAATGCCGCGCTCGGCCGATTGCGGGGGAGCATCTGCTACGTCGAGCTATGCAGCCTCCTTCTCCAGGGTTGGACGCTCGGGGACGATGGGTGGTCATTGAAGCATTAGCAACATGGTCGATGGCATCGGAGAGCTACGCCTACGCGACGACGGAGGCAGGCACTGGCGATGCAGCCCGTTAGGGGTGCACACGGTTTGGTTTAATCCGGTTCCAGGATGAACCAGATACCAAACCGGTCTCAACAGTTCTTACAAATTTAGACCAGAATCGGACCGAAGCGAACCATATAAAACTGGTTCGGTTTGCTTCGGTTCGGTTCCAACTTCCAACTGTTCTATTAAGAAAAACTAGGGGTGGCAATCGGGTCGGGTCGGGTCGTGTCGTGTTCGTGTCGTGTCTAGTCGTGTTCGTGTCCAAAAACCCCAGACCCGGACCCGACCCGTTTAACTAATCGTGTCTAGATCCTAAACCCGTACCCGACCCGCCAATAAACGGGTAGACCCGATAAGACCCGGTAAGACCCGTTTATCACCCGGACTATTCAGTTGACCCGATCTGACCCAATCCGACTCGACCCGACCTGACCCGAAAGACCCGTTGGTATTATATATTAAAGTATCGGATTCCAGGTAGACCCGACCCGACCCGACTCGACACGACCCGTTGAGTACTAAACGGGTCTTCTCGGGTCTACTGTGTCCAGACCCTAAACCCGGATCCGACCCATTTATTAAACGGGTCTATCGTGTCGACCCGTTTACGACCCGAACCTGTTTAGCCCTGACCTAGACCCGCTAACTTCGTGTCGGGTCGTGTCGGGTCTGCCGTGTCGGGTCCGAAATTGCCAGCCCTAAGAAAAACCTAGAATATCACAATATCAAGAGAACATCAAAATTGTAGAGCACAATCTAAGTTATCTAACAATAAATCCCATAATGTTGAGGGCAAAACATAAAATTCATTCACAATCTTGAACAAACACGATCACGATTAGTAAGATCTACAATCAACGAAAGAATAGTAAAGATGAGGTTGGAGCCGAAAGGAAGACGAGGGCTAGGGCAGAGATGATCTTCAGCATCATAGCATCCATGGTTGCTTTCACCGGATTCTAGGGCTCCTTTTGCTCTGGGAGACAAGGACGACCGTGTAGATGCTTCTTAGGAGATTAAGGGGGTGTTTGGTATGTGGAACAGTTGTTCCTCTTAATCCTCTTCCAAAAGAGGTGAAAGTCAATTGATGAATTATATCAATACATTTTTATTGGATTGACTCTTTATATGACCTATATATTCAAATAAGGACCTAGATGAAGTTTTTTGGAGTATATATATGGGCATATTGTTTATCATCCACTCTTCTATTGATAACTTGTGCCACATAGATGAATGCAATTCCCCATGTCAAATGAATGACTTGAAATAGTCGCCCCGAACAACGGAATCACTGTGGTTCGGGGTCCAGTCAACGACACCTGTCCCCACCCGTTCGATCACCTAGCCCTTATGTTGGGAGCCTCCTGAGGTTCTCTCGGTGGCCTGTAGATCTCAACTATCCAGAACCGTCCAATCAGATGCGAATAACATGTGTCGATGGCTGGACCCTGAACCACAATGATACCGTGCTTCGGAATCACCGTGGTTTGGGGCGACTAAGTTAAGTAACTCCCCATGTCGAACCTTTCCTTATCTTCTGTTTGTCTAGACTCTTTCCTAGTCGCTTAGAGGTTGCTCCCTTGTTGCAAAAGCTTAAATTGTGCAATCAATTTTAAAATTCTTGAGCAAGGCTCGTGGGTGTATCCTAATTTTGCATTAGCCACACTAAAACAATAAAAATAAAATTGGTGGTCTCTTCGATGTTTAGCTTGGTTGTTTTTGGTGACTCATTGGTACACTCTCCTACACATGTCAACTCTACATCGTTTTCCTCTTGATCCTGTGGTCTTACACCAAGCTCTTCTCCTAGCTTCATTCCTCTATTGGCTGTATAATCTCGTACATCTTTGTACTTTTTCCAACTTCAATTGATGAGTAATATCAACATATCTTTACTAGATTGGCTACTTATTTTAGGATTAAAAAATAATAAAAATAATAGTAATTTGGTGTTCTCTCCAAAATGATTTTGGATTAAAAACATTAAAAATAATAGTAATTTGGTGTTTGCTCCAAAATGATTAATTTGATTGTTACATGCACGCGGTGGAAGGATCTCGTGTTTACCAAAATCAAACCACAGAGACTTTACATTAACTACAAACTTTACCCATCCTTAATGTTAAGGGCATGATTCGTTAGGAGGAGTGGCAAGTACCTTTTGTAGATACACACTACAAAAAAAATAGTTTTTACCGACGGAATATATCCGTCGGTAAAGTTACTATTCCGTCGGTAAAGATTTATCGCGACGGAAGCCATTTCCGTCGCTAGTTTGTCGGGAAAAAAGGCGTTGAAAAAAATCTGTGACGGACACAAAATAGTCGTCGGTTTTAATCATTAATACCAACGGATATTTTGTATCGGTCGGTAATATATGTATATTTAATTAAAAATATAATAGATTATTATCGACAGAAAATTATCTTCCGTTGGAAATATATAAGGTTATTACCGACGGCTTGAGATCATACCGTCGGTAATACGTTATATATTACCGCGGAAGAATAATTTCCGTCGGTAAAATATAAATAATTAAAAAAAATAAAATAGATTATTGATGACGGCATTTATAAATTTCGTCGGTAAAAAAACATGATTTTTTTTTAAAAATTACTATAATAATTTATTTAATTCCAGTGATTTACAACAATGCCACAATATATTCAAATATTACCGTAATTTATCAAATATTACCATAATTTATCAAATATTACCACAAATTATCATTACCATAATTTATCAAATATTACCATAATTTATCAAATATTACCACAATACCAGACAATTATAGACAAGACCAAAAAATGACCACAATTTATTACAAATTTATTTTTACCCAATCCAAAACTTAGGGAAGCTGCGTGCCCTAGCTCAACCACCCCACGCCGTCCCGCACCAACACTGGTGCTCCCATCCCCTGATGCTGCACATCCTGCAATTAACATATATTTTTAAAAAATAGTTTATATCTATAATTGAGAGTCTAAATGTTGAAAAATCATAAGTTAGCGTGTTTCGGATTTGAAATTGGTTTGGATTCGATCGGATCATCATCGGATCGGTATCCGATAATTCGTACTTAGAATTATTTTGTATTTCGGACTTGTGAGCGAGTTCTAATTGGATATTTTAACAATTTACCCTCTGATTGACCAATTTAGAGTCTAAGCGTTGAAAAGTCATAAGTTAGCGTGTTTCAGATTTGAAATTGGTTAGGATTTAATCGGATCGTCATCGGATTAGCATTCAATAATTCATACTTTGAATTATTTTCGGACTTGCGAGCGAGTTCTAATTGGATATTTTAACAATTTACCATCCGATTGACCAATTTAGAGTCTAAGCATTGAAAAATCATAAGTTAGCGTGTTTCGGATTTGAAATTGGTTTGGATTCGATCGGATCATCATCCAATAATTCGTACTTGGAATTATTTTATATTTTGGACTTACGAGCGAGTTCTAATTGGATATTTTAACAATTTACCCTCCGATTGACCAATTTAAAGTCTAAACGTTGAAAAATCATAAGTTAGCGTGTTTCAGATTTGAAATTGGTTTGGATTCTATCGGATCGTCATCGGATCGACATCTGATAATTTGTATTTGGAATTATTTCATATTTCGGACTTGCGAGCGAGTCCTAATTGGATATTTTAATAATTTACCCTCTGATTGACCAATTTAGAGTCTAAGCGTTGAAAAATCATAAGTTAGAGTGTTTCGGATTTGAAATTTGTTTGGATTCAATCGAATCGGCATCCGATAATTCGTACTTAGAATTATTTTATATTTCGGACTTATGAGCGAGTTCTAATTGGATATTTTAATAATTTACCCTCCGATTGATCAATTTAGAGTCTAAGCGTTGAAAAATCATAAGTTAGCGTGTTTCAGATTTGAAATTGGTTTGGATTCAATCAGATCATTATCGGATCGCCATCCGATAATTCATACTTAGAATTATTTTATATTTTGGACTTACGAGCGAGTTCTAATTGGATATTTTAACAATTTACCCTTCGATTGATCAATTTAAAGTCTAAGCATTGAAAAATCATAAGTTAGCGTGTTTCAGATTTAAAATTGGTTTGGATTTGATCGAATCATCATCAGATCGGCATCCGATAATTCATACTTAGAATTATTTTGTATTTCAGACTTGCGAGCGAGTTCTAATTGGATATTTTAACAATTTATCCTTCGATTGACCAATTTAGAGTCTAAGTGTTGAAAAATCATAAGTTAGCGTGTTTCGGATTTGGAATTGGTTTGGATTCCATCGGATCGTCATCGGATCATCATTTGATAATTCGTACTTTGAATTATTTCATAGTTCGGACTTACGAACGAGTCCTAATTGGGTATTTTAACAATTTACTCTCCGATTGACCAATTTAGAGTCTAAGCGTTGAAAAATCATAAGTTAGCGTGTTTTGGATGTGAAATTGGTTTGGATTCGATCAGATCGGCATCCGATAATTCGTACTTAGAATTATTTTATATTTCGGACTTGCGAGCGAGTTTTAATTGGATATTTTAATAATTTACCCTCCGATTGGCCAATTTAGAGTCTAAGCATTGAAAAATCATAAGTTAGCGTGTTTCAGATTTGAAATTGGTTTGGATTCCATCGGATCATCATCAGATCGGCATCTGATAATTTATACTTGGAATTATTTCGTATTTCAGACTTGTGAGCGAGTCTTAATTGGATATTTTAACAATTTATCCTCCGATTGACCAATTTAGAGTCTAAGTGTTGAAAATCATAAGTTAGTATGTTTCGGATTTGAAATTGGTTTGGATTCGATCGGATCTTCATCGGATCGGCATCTGATAATTTGTACTTGGAGTTAATTCATATTTCAAACTTACGAGCGAGTTCTAATTGGATCTTTTAACAATTTACCTTCCGATTGACCAATTTAGAGTCTAAGCGTTGAAAAATCATAAGTTAGTATGTTTCGGATTTGGAATCGGTTTGGATTCGATCGAATCGTCATCGGATCGTCATCCAATAATTCGTACTTGAAATTATTTCATATTTCAGACTTGCGAGCGAGTCCTAATTGGACATTTTAATAATTTACCCTCCGATTAACCAATTTAGAGTCTAAGCATTGAAAAATCATAAGTTAGCGTGTTTCAGATTTGAAATTGGTTTAGATTCGATCGGATCGACATCGGATCGGCATCCGATAATTCGTACTTGGAGTTATTTCATATTTCGGACTTGCGAGCGAGTTCTAATTGGATATTTTAATAATTTACCCTCCGATTGACCAAGTAACCGTATAGCTGGTAGAGCTCATGACGGTAATCCCTGTACCGCTCACTCATCGTTTTCCACAAGTCCTCCCGGTGGATGTCGATTTCTATGTCCTCCCATTTAAATTTCTCTTGTAAAATCAATTTAGACACAAGTAATTTTATCAAATCAAATTATAAAGAAGTACGATATTATTCTAAAATGCTTTAATGAAACTAACGTACCAAAAAGACATGATACATCATTTTCTTATAGGATGCATCAATGTTCTTCCACCCTTTTATCCCCATAATAGGGGTATTTCTCTCCTCCCGTACTATCATACCGATCCACGTGGCGGCGTCAGAAGTGTGCTCGCCCACAAAGGACCTGCCGCTCCACTATAGGGAAAGCGGCTCGCGTAAGCTCGACAAGCGCCGGGCCATTGTCACGCCCTGGTCGCCTACGTGCCTGGTGATCCTAAACCCTACAAATAAAATATACATCAGTGCTGAACTAGTATTTACAACATGTATAGAACTTTAGATCTAAATATTATCCATGGGCGTAGACGCTGTAGTCGAGTACTGAGCGCTGCTCGAATCTCCAAAGGCTGCGACCTCAGGAGCTGGTGTGGAGAGAGGAACAACATCATCAGATCCGGAGGGCTCAGGCTTGGCCTTGGACCCTGGGGTGGCAGCCGAAGCGCTCCAAGCTAGCCTACCCCTGCCTCTATGAATCCTCGACCGTGATGCCATCTGAAAGCAGTAATATTTTTCTATACAAAATAATATAATATAAATAATAGTTTTATTTGCATATGAAACAATATGATTTACATATGAAATAATATGAAACAATTTGATTTACATATGAAACATTATAAAACAATATGATATACATATGAAACAATATGATTTATATATGAAACAATTTGATTTACATATGAAACAGTAAGATATTCATTTTCTAACAGTTCAATTTACATATGAAACAATCCAGGTCGTCATTTTGTGTCTTATCTCCGTCACTCTCATCACATCCCTCTTCTATCATTTGATTTGCATTTGCTGCCCAGTTTATATTGTCAACCTATTTATTTCTGTCGTGTACTGTATCAACAACGATTATCTCATCACATCCAAATCATCATCGACGACCTCCGCATATTTGTCTCCCATGTCATAAAAATCTCTTGGTGGTGACCTGACTATAATTTGCCAATCTGGAAAGGTATTATCCGGTGCGTAAAATATCTGTTCCACTTGAGAGGCAAGAATGAATGGATCTTAATATTGGGTATTCAATCTCTTGCCGGTATTGACGCTGATAAAATCGTATTTGTCGACATTATAACCAGTCCCACAATTATTAACATCATATCAATCGTATTTGAATAATACGATCCAATTTTGGCCAAGGAATTTAATCTCGAGAATCTCGTTGAGGAAGCTGTAGAAGCCGATATTTCCTAATTCATTTTGCTCACCGTTGACGACAACCCTACTATTTTGTGTTCTTCGTGATTTTTCACTATCTTTTATCCGAAAGCTATAATTGTTCATGATATAACCATCAAATGATATTGCATTTTGCAAAGGGCTACAAGATAAGCGCCATATATCCTTATTCATCAGCAGATCGTGATTGTCGTATAGCTTTTGTGCCTATAATAACCATATGACATTCATGATGTGAACACATAATTATTGTTCGATAATGGATGTCAATAAAATTCAGTCATGATGTGAACACTTATATATTTCTCGAACCATAATGAAAATTCACGATCATAAATTTGTGGAGCATTTCGAGTACCCCGATTATTAATGATGGCTTTATGCTTCCTGTATTACAGGTTATGAATTAGATTATAATTAGTATATATACTTAATGAATGGACTAAAAGAATGAGAAATAATCGTAAAATACTTACTCAATAAATAACTATACTTTATCACATTGGCGCAACACATATATATGTACTTGTTGAATCTCATCTACAGATAATCGATGGATTTTGCCTCCTCCTAGAGGTCTACCCGTTTCGGCAAATATAGACAGACCCCCATCGAAGTTTATTGTATCACCGTCATAGTTCCGCTCAAGTTGATTGAATCGCGTGTTTATACCATGTAGGTATCTTGAGTAGAATATCAGGCATTCTTCTGCCAGCTATCCTTCAACAATTGATCTCTCTAGACGACTCTTATTACGAACATATGATTTCAATATTCGTAAGTACCTAATTTGAGAAAAAAATTTATGGATAAATACATCAAGAACGATCAAATACATTAAAAAATAAAACGAAACGATTATCTTTCGATAAAATACATCCAGCGGTAATAAACTGGGCTGCCAAGTTTGGCCTCTTTTATCAAGTGAACGGTCAAATGCACTATGACATCAAAGAAGAAAGGTGAAAATATCATCTCTAACTCTTACAATGTGATTGCAATATCTCTCTCCATCTGATCAAGTTGGTCCAGTCTAAGTACCTTCGAGCACAACTGTCTAAAAAAAGTACTGAGCTCAATTAATGGACCGGACACCTGTTCGGTCAAATTTCCATATATAGCAAGAGATAACAATCGCTGCATAAGAACATGACAATCGTAGCTCTTTAATCCAGACAACTTTCGGCCGTTCTCTAGCTTGCATATATCGTGCGATATTCGAAGAGTAACCGTTTGACGTTTTCACAAACCGTAGGAATGCATATAAGGCTGTTTTCTGCTGTGAGCTCATAGTGTAACATGCAACTGACAACACATACTTATCCCCAATCTCTTGGGGATGAAGTGATTTTCGGATGCCCAACTCCTTAAGATCGAGACGAGATTTAAGATTATCTTTCATCTTACCATCGAGATTCAGCAGTGTTTCTATAAAGTTATTATACTTATTTTTCTCGATATGCATGGCATCCAAGTTATGCCACAAGAGTAGGCTACTCCAGTACGGTAATTTAAAAAAAATAGTTTTCTTCTTCCAGTTATGCTCACGCAAAGATTCTTCATACGTTCTTTTCTTTTTGCCTTTTTCAAGTGCCACTGCATCAAGCTGATCCAATTCACACAAAACGTCTACCCCCGAAAGCTGCTCCGGAGCCTTTGCAAGTTCCTTCTTGCCGTTGAACGCTCTTTTGTTTTGCCTTCACTTATGACCATCAACAAGGAACCTTCGATGACCCATATAATAGAACTTGCCTCTGTTCTTTAACCGTAATGAATCTGTCTCCTTATTGCATGTAGGGTACGCCAATTTTCCTTTAGTACTCCACCCGGATAAGTTGGCATATGCAGAAAAATCGTTGATGGTCCATAGAAGTACCGCATGTATCTAAAAATTTTGGCGCAACGTGGCATTATACGTATCATCTCCAACTTCCCATAACTCGTTCAACTCCTCAATCAACGGCTGCAAGTAAATGTCAATATAATTTTTCAGGCGACCTGGGTCCGGGAATGAGCAAGGAGAGCATTGTGTATGGCTTTTTTAAGCACATCCAGGGAGGCAAATTATATGGAACTAGGACAAGTGGCCAAATGCTGTACAACACACTCATATTCCCAAAGGGATTTAAGCCATCGCTAGCAAGTCCTAACCTGACGTTATGAACTTCACATATAAATTCAGGATAGGTCTGATCAAAATCTTTCTACGTCAGAGAGTCGGCCGGATGTCTCATAACCCCGTCATCTGTTCGTTCTCGTGCATGCCACTTCATGTGCTCAGTAGTCTTCGATGACATAAATAACCTTTGAAGCCTGTTCCTAAGTGGGAAGTATAAGTGAACCTTTGTAGATATATTTTTCTTTCTTCGATTGGAACTAGACTCGGCATCCATCTCTTTATATCTTGTTGCTTCGTATATGTGGCATGACCGCGCATGTTCGTACTCCTTTCGGTACAATATACAATCGTTCACGTATGCATCAATTTTGTCATAACCAAGCCTGAGATCTTTAATTGTCTTCTTCGCCTCGTAGAATGATTTTGGTACTGTCTCACCTATAGGAAAAGCTTCTTTCAATAACTCTACCAACATATTAAATGACTTATTACTCCGACCATTGAGACACTTCAAATGAAGAAGCTTTACAGTGAAAGAGAGTTTTAAAAACTTCTTACACCCCGGGTATAGAGGTTGTTCGGCATCCTTAAGCAATATGTAGAAGTTGTCTGCTTCAATATTGGGCTGATCACCTTATGGTGTTTCCGTGCCTATACCACCTTGCAAATCATGTATCATATCCTGCATGTCATCGCCATCGTCCGTATTAATATTATCATCATCGATCACTGTGTTCGCATTTTCACTGTGAGCTACCATGGGGACTGTATCTAGCTCCTCACCGTGCGAGAACCAACGAGTATAGCTAATGGCAATGCCACGCATTACCAGATTAACCTCACATTCCTCTTGAACCTTCCTAGTCACCCTTCCGCAGTCTATACAGGGACACACAATTTTTCCATCAAGCGGTGCAAGAAGCTCAAATGCAAAATCCAAAAATTTCTTGACTCCTTCTCTATACTCTTGGCTCATCCGATTTGAATTACGCATCCAACTCTTATCGATCGAAGACATCTTCATCTATTTGGCCACACAACACCTGCAGTAATTTCAAACCATATCTATGAGACTCCGTACAATTTTAGTTAATGAAAAAATAGTGATAGCTTCCGCCCAATTTTAGTTAATAAAAAAACTTCAGACTAGGCTCAATTAGTGATTGAACAGTCCCTTATCGAGCTTGTTTATGAGCCTAAACTTTATACTAGGATATATGTTAGACTTATTCAAGTCATTTATGAGCCTAATCACGAGCCCTTTATGAGCCTATCAAGTTTGTTCACGAGCTTTGCTCACAAGCCCTAAATAAGCATATTCGCGAGCCCAAACGAGCCGAGCTTTGGTCTGCTTAAGCTTGGCTCGTTTATTAAATGAGCCTAAACCGAGCTTTGGTCGGCTTGAGCTTGTTCATTAGCTTAAACTTCAAACTAGGCTATGCTCAATTAGTGATTGAACAATCCCTTATTGAGTTTGTTCACGAGCCTAAACTTCAGACTAGGCTATGCTCAATTAGTGATTGAACAATCCCTTATCGAGTTTGTTCACGAGTCTAAACTTCATACTAGGCTATATGTTAGGCTTATTCAAGCCATTTATGAGCTATTCATGAGCCTTTTATGAGCCTATCCAGCTTGTTCACGAGCTTTCCTCACAAGCCCTAAACAGGCATGTTCGCGAGCCCAAATGAGCCTTATTAAACGAGTCTAAACTCTAGGCTTGGGCTTGGCTTGACTAGTAACCGAATGAACTCGAACGAGCTTTTGTCGAGCCAAGCCGCGAGTCGCTCATGAACAACTTGGTTCGTTTGCAGCCATACCTAAACCTAAACCTGAAACCTAACATAAACCCTAAACCTAATTTTCGAAAATGTAACATTCCAAAAAATTCCCATAATTCCGAATCGGAATTGGATTTTGAAATTCCAAAATTTCGGAATTGGAATCAAAATAACATTTGGGATTCCAAATTTTTTTTGTTATTTTCCGAACACCTCTATTCCGATCCGATCCATTCGAAAATCAGCCCTAGATAAAATGATAAAATCAAACCAATTATATCCCTATCCAATCTTATACTCTACTAAATCCATAGTAATAAGGAACCAAAAGAGCCTCTTAACATTGTATTGTGATATCTTACAAATAGGACCTCTTACAAAAGAACCAAAAGAGCCTCTTAACATTGTATTATTAATGGCATAATCTATTAATAGCTTGTCCAATGGCGTAATTTGTTCTCTATTATAGATCCAAATTTAAAGATCAAATTGTATTAAACCTGAGGACTGGTAAAAAGACACATGCAATTAGTTTTAATCAGATAAAAATGATCAAATGAGAAAATTAAGTACTTGACAAAAGGGGTATTATGCTAACATTTCAAACTTTAGGTTAGGATTTGGAATTGAAACAATTAGGGTTACCGGAGAGGGAGGAGAAGGAGGAGTAGTGGCGCCGGTGGAGGGGAGGCCGGAGCAGTGGCGCCGGCGGAGGGGAGGCCGGGGTAATGCACCGGAGGGGAGCCCGGGAGGGGCGGGGGGATGCGCCGGAGGGGAGGCCGGGGGCCGGGGGGGGGGGGGGGGGGGAGGGGGACGAGAATAGATCTAGAGAGCAACAAATGGGGATCGAAACAACTTATAAATCGCAGGGTTTATTACCGACGAAAATGAATATTCCGTCGGTAATACTATTATTACCGACGGTCAATAATATTTCCGTCGGTAATAATAATAACTATACCAACAGATACGAATAAACCGTCGGTACAAATACATTACCGATGGATAATAAATGGCTGTCGGTAATATATATATAAAAAAATTATTAAAATAATGACAATTATTATTGGCGATGACTTATTGTTAATACCGTCGGTAATAATCAATTTTGCCGACGGAACTAATAAATACCGTCGGTACTAATATATTACCGACGGATAAAACAATACTGTCAGTAATATATATTTAAAATATTAAAGTTATATTACCGACGAAAATTTGTATTACCGTCGGTAATATTTATATTATTACCGACGGTAATAAAAATGTCCGTCGGCAATAAACCTTTTCCTTGTAGTGACAACTCATGTATTCAAAAAAGCATGAGTTACAATTCATGCAATTCAAAATGCATGTGTTGTACCATGCAGTTGCAGCTCACACTGTTTGGTTATTTTTTTGGTAGTGGTTATGGGAGACGGTGGGTGGTAGTGTCCGGCGTGATTTTAAGTGGTGGTCGTGGCGGTTGTTGGCGATGGTGATTGTCAAATGGCAATGACGGGTGGTGGTCGATGGGCTGACGGCTGGCGGTGGTCGGTGGCGGCATGTTGCCGGTGGGGCGATGGACAATGGCCGACCAGTGGTGGCCGAGCAGGGGTGGGCGGTGGCTGGTGGCTATAGGTGATGGTTGCTAGGACCGACTCTACCATAAGATTATTAAGATCATCACTTAAGGCCACATGTGAAAAGAAGGCCCCTATGTTCAAACAACTTAAATAGCTTAAGTCCCCATATGAAAAGAAGGCCCCAACCCACTTAAGTATCTTTAAAACCCATATAAAATTAAAACTGAAAGCCCTAATAAAAATTTTATACTATAAAAAATTAATATTGATTATATCAAAATATTAATTATTAAAAAATATTAAGAGTTTTCGCCTTAGACCTATACTTGTATTGAGCCGGCTCTGGTGGTGGTCGATGATGGGTGAAGGAGTTGCAACTGCTTGAGAGTTTTTACATGTAGCATTTTGGTTTGAGTTGCTCCACATATTTTTTTTTCTAGGTATAGTTGAAACTAGGGGTGTAAATGGATCGGATACAGAGCGGATACCATATTATTCGTTATCTGTATCTGTTTAGAAATGCATTATCTGAATCCTTATCCACATCCGCCCAGATAGTAAGTGCAACAATCTGAATTTGTATCCTCTGAGAGTACCCAGATTCAGATAATATCCATATCCGTATTGATTATATAGTATATGAGCATTGTGCCTATGGCTCAAATCGCTCAATGTAACCTCAACAAAAACATCTTCCACATAAATATTTCAAGTAGGATAAAATATTTTACTACAACTGACCACATAAAAAGAGAGTCTAATTTGAAAAGAGGTGTACAAGTAAATTGTAAATACTAACCTTTAATGTAGAATTTCTTATTCAAGGCTTCTCTTTGCTTCACATCTAACGATCTCTATTTCAACCTTAAACATACAATTTATCCTACATAACAAAATTAAGGTACAACACAATGTCTCTGCTTTGGTCTCTACTATTTATTGCAACTGTGCACTGCAACCAGACATTGAAATTCATTCTTGGATCATACTACATACACAAATATCATATTATATATTACGGATACGGATATCCGTTTATATGGATAGTCCATCTCAGATATGGATTATCCGTGTCGAATCCTTAATATACGTATCCGGTTTTGTCGGATATTAAAAAATAATATCTGAATCCGCTCTTCTGAATACTTATTCAGATAAATGGATAAATATCATATTATTCATTTTCCGACTGGGGTTGTCTTAGCAGTCGATGTTGTGGCCTTTTTCTCCTCGTCAGTATATCTTGCTACAGTCTGTGCTCTTAGGTAGGGGATTCTAACCCTTAGGCATCACTGCCATGCACCCGGATATGTATTGAGGGGTACTGCGAATCTGTCATTTCTCAACTACAGTCCACTCACTCTCTACACCCAATGCTTTTGGATTGTCTATTGCTTCTCGGTGCTACTATAGGAATTCTCTTTTCTCATATTTATCGCTAAGGTAACTCACCGGCTGATTGGCTGGCCTGATATGATGCTCGTTCGAAGACTACTACGCTCTGATTGAAGAACTTTCCAGTGGAATTTATGAACTCGTTCGGATCGACAATAGTCACTGTCTTCACTGTCGAGGGCTAGGCTAATCTAATTGCTATGTTTGTAATAATAGCATAATCAAAGTTACCAAAAAAATAAAAAATCTCCACAGCCAAACGGTAGGGTTCAGCCAAAACACGAGTTGGAACTCTCTTAACCATATATACCTGGAAAATGATTCGGGTCTCATTTTATAGGCCCTAAGCAAGCCCCATAACGTGGTAGTTCTAACCGATTTATTTAATGACCACATATCCTTTGTTTGTTTTATCTTTATTTTTTAAAAGAATTAAAGAATGAGCTGATTGTTCTTTTTGAGAGTTGTGCATTTTATTTTAAAAAATCTATAACTTTTTGTATACTGATCGAAATTATGAAAAAAATTATATTTTTAGAATTTACTAATCGAGATCTTCCAAACTGGATCCATTGTGGCTATGAAATTCTGAAAAAAAACCCGGATACAAGTGACCTATAAGTAAGTGACATTTCATTGAACAAAGTGACATTTCACCAAATTAAATAACAAAAAAATACAAAATTTTACCTTTAAAATCAAATTGTCACATAAACTGACTGAATATCACTTGTCAAAACCAAATATCACATAATTTGACAGTTGTAAAATTTAAAGACTTTTATCGGCAGTTTGTGTCCTAAAAAGTATATCTTGATTTTGCAAGTGTCAGTTTTAGGTGACATATGCTTTTGCAAGTGACATTTAGTCAGTTAACGTGAAACACAAATTTCAAAAGTGACATTTTTTAGTTTTTTATAAAAATAAGCAAATGTCACTTAATTCGATAAATGTTACTAAATTATAGGATAGTCTTATATTTGAATTTTTTTCTTAGAATTTTATAGGCAACATGAGTTTAGTTTTGTAGAGTTCTATGAGTAGATTCCAAACACACAAATTTTACAAAATTTTGATATGTATAGAAGAAGTTATGGATTTTTTAAAGTGAAAGATCCAACTTCCTAAAAATATTATTTAAAAATCTGATGGATATGGGAGCTAATACTTGTCGTGTTTAGAGCCTGTTTTTGAGGGCACTTAGTATATTTGAACTTTGTTATTTTTTTTGCATAAGATTATTAATTCGTTGGATGTTTGCTATATTATGGGATTTCCTGATGGGACCTATATAATGAGGCTCCCCTTTCACTACTCTCTTAATATTTTCCTAACAATGTTTACTCGAAAAATCTTTCGGGAGGACCTATCACCAATAACTCATGTTGATTGATTTTATCTCTAAACTAGTAAGAAACCCGGGTAGTGCCCAGATGAGCTTGATGCACAGCCATTTGGCACAAATGACATCACAACTGTTCGAAAAAGTATGAAATCTAAAGTGAGTGTGATTCACCTGTTAGAGAGAGAGAGGGAGAGAGATTAATATCAAATGATAATAAATGTCATTGAATTAGTGTTTTATTATCTTTATGGTAGGTTTTTAATAGGATTTAAAACTGAGCCGTGTTCACACATGGAAGAATGATTATGATTCTTTAGAAGACATCCACGTGTCACAACATGGGAGAGAGAGGCTTTCGTTTTAGTATATAGTATAGATAGATACCATATCTTAGAAGGACCTATCACCAAATCACCAATAATTCATGTTGATTGACTTTATCTCTAAATACCATATCTTACAAGGACCTATCACCAATAACCCCAAAAAACATTCTTAACCCTAATTATCTCCCTAAACGTGAAAAAAAACTCAGCGCCGCAGAAGCCATGGACTCGCCGATCAAGGTACCCTGCGGCGGCCGGAAAAGAAGAGCACGAAGGACAACAGCGCCGGAAGACATGGGCCCTCGGACCACATCGCCCTCCGAAGGCAGGAAAAGTAGAAGAACGCCGGAAGCCATGGTCTCTCCGGTCTCAAAACCCTCCGGCGATCGGAAAAGAAAAAGACGAAGGAGGACAACGTTGAACGATCTATGCCCTGAGGTGATGGCGGACATCCTCTCCCGATTCCCCCCAAGGACCGTCCTCCAACTGCAGCTGGTATCGAAATCATGGCGCTCGCTGATCCAGACCCACCTCCTCCCTTGCTGGCTGCCCAACTCGATGCTGGGATTCTTCTACCACCCCAACCGAGTCCGCCACCTACTCGAACACCCAGGGATCCTCCCGGGACGCCCCATGTTCCATGAAACGGGACGCGCCGGAGGCTTCAACCACGGCGGCGGCGCCGGCGCCGGTAGGGCTCCGATCCTTGGGTTCATACCGAGCAGAAACCATTTCAGGATCGTCGATTGCTGCAACGGCCTGCTTCTGCTCCGGCGCTGCAGCCGCCGTGGGAAACGGAGGGCGGGCTATTTCGTGTGCAACCCGACCACAAAGAGGCTGCAGCGCCTCCCCTTACCCCAAACTGCAGGACACAACTTCCAAGGCTTTCTGGCCTTTGATCCGAATGTCTCCCCCCATTACAAAGTTCTTTTCGCCAAGAACAGCTCCGGTGCATATCCCAGTTCTGAGTTCTGGATATACTCTTCCGAGACGGCCAAGGTGCGGCCGACCGCCGTGCATCAGCAAATCCATCTCTCCTCCATTAGAGGCCGCCAACATGGTACATTTTGTGATGGGGCTCTATATTTGGCTACCCATCATGGCATCTTTATATTTGGCCTCCAAAAAGAGGAGGATAGAGTGATCGGGTTTCCTGCTGGTGCCAAAGAACCAGGCCTGAAGGCCTCTCTTGGGATATTAGGGGGGAGTGTCTGTTACGCCGAACTCCGTGGCCTCCGGTTACAGGTTTGGACGCTAGGGGGCCACGATGATGACTATGAATGGACGCTGAAGCATAATGCTGGAATCAATGGCATAAGAGCACCACGTGCCGGAGGAGGGCGTAACAGATGCATACCGCACATATTGGCCTTCCATCCGCACTCGGAGGCTGTTTTCTTTCTGGCGAATAGTCGAGTCATTGTTTACGATCTCAACAGCATGGCTTTAGAGAATGCTTACAAGCTCGGGGCGGAAAAATATGAAGTGCACACTGCGACGGGCTTTCCCTTCTCCCCTTGCTCAATTGATGTGTTGGGTAGTCGGAAGGCAAAGATGGAAAATGCTTAACCTATCTTTCATAAGCTTCTAAGGTTAAATTTTTTTTTTCTTCCATTAGAACATATTGGATATCGAATTCTGTGTCGTTTCTGGCTGCCTTTTGATTATTATATCAAGTTGTTAACCTTGAAATTAGATAGATAGACTCAGTATTTTTGGGTACTATAATTACTTTTCCAATTTCATTAACACATCTTTATGAGATTAGCTGTTATTCTTTGGCTTGTGTACAATTTCTTGCCTAGTTAATATTTAATAGGAATTAAGAATAACCTTTTCTGGGTCATACAAAATTGGTTGCACATACATATTAGCACATTGTTTCGCCTTTCACTCTTTGATTTATAACTTGTGCCACATAGATGAATGCAATTCTCTTGAAGGGCTGCTCCCTGGTTGCACAAGCTTAAACCGCACAATTAATAACCTAGGTATACTTGCCGAGGGATTTCTACTTTTTTTTTGGCAGATCCTGCCAAGTTACCTTTCCTTTGTCTGGTTTCCGACAACAATTTTAGAGGGAGGCTGTTAGGTTGATTGGAATTTTTTTAATTATCTCCATGGATTCTTAAATCGAGTTGTGATCTATTTTTGATCCCATCTTTAGGATACAAGACTTGGGATAATATACACATACACATACACACACACACACACACACAAAATCATCAAAGGAGTACGTGCAAATGCACATCGAGCCAAAGGAAAATTTAATAGATGCAGATGTGGTTGTATTGGTATTTGGATGATACCAATTTTATTTATTTAATGGAAGTATAGAGTTTTTGGCTAGTTTATATTGTTATTAGAGTGAGCTAATGAGAGTCCATTAGATAGAGGCAATGCGCATGCAAGTACTTATATTCTAATATGTTTGCCAAAGTGATTTATTCTCGGAGATCTTGTGGATATCATGGAGCATATGGACAGGATTTCCAACTAAACCTGGGGTCATATGAATAGCCTTCTTGGAAAAACTATGGGCATCGTTCACTTATGGGGTCTTATGAATAGCTTTCTCGGAAAACCTATAAGCACTCTTCATTTCATCATAGGTTGTAGGTCTTTTATATAGCTTCTAGGTTTTTGTTTTAATGTTTTTGGAGGAATGATTTTTTGTTTTAGCTAAAGGAGAATATGGAAGGAGTTAGGTGTTTATGGCCACTTAAAGAGTGGCTAACCGGCAGAAACAAGATGTAAACACAACAATAAATAGTAAAAAAATCCAAAATTGGGATCCGAAATCTCATGCATCCTTATGGCCCAGTCTAATTTATACCGTGAATAGGGTATCAATTTCAAATCTTATCCGGTAGGCGGTAGCTATTATGTTTCACAAAGCATGTGTTCCTTGGGCACCGTATATTTTAGCTAAGGTTTTAAATGTCGATTTTCATGTCGGTTTCAGTTAGTTAAAAAAAAAAGAAATTTTGTTGGATTTCGGTTAAATATTGGTTGAAAATTTGTATTTTTTTAAGGAAAGATTTCGGTGGGAATTCGTAGGATTTAGGTCAAATTTTGATAAAATATTGTTTGTTATGAATAAAAAAGCGTAATTGAGGGAAAATCTAATTTCTCACTGATAATTGATAAAGATAAGATTTTTTACTAAAAAAAAATACAAATTTTCAGTGAAATTGCCTGAAAAAAAGACAGAATACCGGACTGGGGCCAAATGCCAGTCATTTCGGTCGATATTTTGTTATGTCAGACATAAATTTGATACTATAAAAAATTTGGCCAATTTCTATGTCGATCCCTTAAAAAAAGACATTATAGTGATTTAGTAGAAAGTTTGTCGACATTTGATTCCATGATTTCAGCTTTTAATTGGGTTATCTTCATGTTGCCTATTCATAGAACAAACGATACTTGATCATGGCTATATGACCCTTTGCTATATATTATAGTATCTATTCGAAACCAGTTCCATGCTTATGTTTCATGAAATTTTTAGCAGTGTTGATATTCAGATTTATTGCATGGTTATCTTTCAAGTAATAATCAAGTTTGAGTCATCTGAACCGCATATTTGTTTGTAAGTACCCTTGAGCATGGAAGGAGATGGAAAAGCGGGGTGGGGGGGTAGGGGCGGAGCCAGTGTTCTAAAAAGCGGCCCAGGCGGCCGCCTAGGCGCTAGGCGGCCTCCCACTGCCTAGCCTAGGCCCTCCAGAAAAAGCGGTCAAGCTCCCAGGCGGAACTAGGTGGGGCAAGGAGGCCGCCTAGGCGGGGCAAGGCGGCCGCCTAGGCGGGCCAGGCAGGATCAGGCTGGCCAGGTGGACCAGGCGGGCTGAGATTGGCCAGGCGGACCATGTTTGCTTTTGTTCTTGTTAATCACTCAATCTTGAATTATGGTTATATAATTATTCTTTAAAATAATGGTTTGGGATAATCTTGAACTTATATTAATTTTTAAACATATATATATTATATAATATCAAAATAATAAATAAAATAATTTAAAAAAGGCAAAACGCATAGGCGCTAGGCGGCCCTCCATCGCCCAACTAGCACCTAGTGCTTTTTAGAACCTTGGGCGGAGCCAACATAGGCCCAGTGGACTTAGATTTCAAAAAAAAATGTAATGCTATTTGTATAATCTCCGTCAACAAACACATTGGCAATCCTGGCCAATGGAGTGGAGGTGGGGCTCAAGGCTCAGGGCTCAGGGCTCAGGGCTCAGTGCATCGGTATTGACACCAAGCACTGAGCACTGGACACCACCCTCACTTCATGGGTTTGTTTTGTCAATGTGTTTGTTAAAAAAAAAAAACAGTAAATATATTACACTTTGCACCCCTGAAGTTTTGCTCAAAGACACTTAACCCCCCTATAGTTTAAAAACTACATTTTATCCCCTTCAATTCAGTTTTGATCAGATAAAAATTACCAAATGAGGAAATTAAGTAGTTGACAAAAGGGTGTATTGTGCTAACATTTCAAACTTTAGGGAGCCATTTGGAACAAAATAAACTAAGGGGTTTAAGTGTTTTTGAGCTAATTTTAATTGGGTAAAGTGTAATTTACCCAAAAAAAATCGGTGTTCGTCTCTCTCATTCATCCCACAACTACCTCACGGTAGCCTTGCATAATCTCACGGCTCGAATTGTACTCTCCGAGACTTCGTCCTTGTCTACTCTGACCATTGTCTGCCCGAAACCCACGGTCGGCGACGCGACCGAAGAGTGTGGCCCGCCTATAGCATTGGCCGAAACCCTACTCTCTCTTTCTCTCTCTAGATAGTTATTCACGATTTTTTGTATAATGTTTTTTCGGATGGAAGATTTTTGTGTGCTTATGAATTGAAAGCAAAGTATTTTTGTAGTTAATTCAAATATAGATATTTTTTTGAAAGGTATCAATTCAAATCCTTTGTTGGTAGAAATTGGATGAAACTTTTAAAATCAAGCAAAGGTCGCCCCCACTGGAGTGAATTATTGGCTCCGCCACTGGACTGGGGGGAGATGACCATCTGAGGTGGAGCTGGCATCGATGTGGAAGAGAAGGGAGTCATGAAAGATTCTTTTATTTTTAGCTTACGTTTTTTGGTGTTAGATATTTTATTTCCTTAATTTTATGCATGCATATATACTTACTTTATGAAGTAGAATCTGTAATATTTTTGGAACAAAATTGGAAGAATGTCGTTACCAGGCTTGTCAGTATTACGTACCAAACACTGGATATGGGTTACTTATCCTAACCTCTTACCAAAGACATGATGAGAATAAGCAAGGGTATATAATTATCTTGCAAAATTCGATCCTATCCGATCTTTTAATCTGGTGTGCCAAACATGACATATCTTCTTTAAGAGCTATGTCAAAACCCTGACATTAAACCAATCAATCATGTGATGACTAGCTAACACTTATATCTTTTCCGTTAGGGCATTAGATTATTTACTTTACTGCTGTGTTGTTTATGATTGCCTTTTGATTCCTAGGAGTTATATTAACATTGAATTTACATAGGTAGAATCAACACATCTTATGAGATTGGCTGTTATTTTTTGGTTTGTGTACTTCTTTTTCTTGGCTTCTACACAATTGAGAAGGTGGGTCTCACTACATGCCAACTGGTTTTCTAGTTTTATTGGCACATCTCTCTCCTGCCAAGGTACCAATGTTAGATGGCTGGCGTCAAGTTGGCCGGATTTGTTTTTGATAGCTCGTGGATCCTTCTTAAATAGAGTTGTGATTGGTTGTCAATGCCATCTTAAAAATATAAGATGGGTGATATACATAAATCCATATAACTACATCTATGTTCTTACATTTGTGGGTCTGTATATATGTAAACACATATACAAACATCAAAGGAATACTATTTGCACAGAGCCAAATGAAAATTGTAGAATTATAGATGCGGTTGGATTACTATTGGGATAATATCAAGTTTTATTTATTTAGTGGAAGTATAAATGATGTTTTTTGGCTAGTTTGCATATTGTCTTTAGAGTGTTTTAATGAGAGTCCATTAATTGGAAGCTATGGACATGCAAGGAATTTTAATTTAATTGATTGGTACAGTGCTTCGAGATCTTGTGGATATCATGGAACATATGGAGAAGATTTCCACCTAAAACTGGGATCATAGGAATAATCTTCTTGGAAACTATAGGCACTTTTCACTTGAGGGGTCTTTGAATAGCCTTCTTGGAAAACATGTACGCACTTTCATCCTATCACAGGTTGTAGGTCTTTTACATAGTTTCTAGGTTTTGTTTTAATTTTTTTGAAGGAATGATTTTCTGTTTTAGCTAAAGGAGAATATGGAAGAATTTTGGTGTTTATGGCCACTTAGAGGGTGGCTAACCTACAAAACACTGTAAACAAGTCAATTAATGCAAACAAACATAGCCGGAATAGGGATCCGAAATCTCATGCAACCTTCTGGCTCAAACTAATGTATACAGTGAATAAGGCTCAACCTTCTGTTACCTATCTATAGGGCATATGGTTCTTGATCATGACTATATGACTAATAAAACCAACTGATGTATACATTGAATCAGACACTGATTCCAAAAATCTATCAAGCAGCTTCTGTGTTTCACAAAGTTTATGTGTTCCTTGGGCAGCATATATTGCAGATCTTAATACGGTTACCTTCATGCTGCCTATTTATAAAATATATGATTCTTGACCATGGCTAGAAGACATTAGCACCAAGTCACCAACCAAACATCTGAATAAGTTAGGCCAACTTGTTAGTGGCGCTGGCCAATCTTACATGTGTTGGATTACAGTCTCGGGTAGCTAATTCAAGATTTGTATGAGCATACACAAATCTCTTGATAAGTCCAAAACATTCTACGATTTAGAGTTATATATTGGAAACCTGTATATGCATTAACTTCACTTGTGGCATTCAGCGCTGGAAGACCTCGTGTTTGATAAAATGCACATTAGCAACATTAGTCTTGGATGATTGTAAAATCATGTTATTCTGAACATAGTGTATTAGATGAAGTCCATTGATGCCGGTCAGAGGAATCTATGCTCCGATGAAGGTCTATGTTCGATATTAATTGATGAGGTTTAATAACATGCGGTTGTACGGATCAATACTTGTTTACTTTGGAGGTCAAATGGGTTCAGTTAACCTCTCAAAGTAGGGTTACAAAAGTTTTTTCCTTCCACAAACTTCAAGACTTTGTTCTTCATTAGACATAATTACTGATGAAAGCTAATAAGCGAAATTGGAAAATAATGTACACTTAGCAACGGTGGAGCTCTTCATTATACTGGCACTTCCATTACATAGTCAGCCATGATCTTGTTGGACTGAAATCACAATGTTTCCAACATACGGTTCATGTTTAACATGGTGAAAAAAGAACTGGAGTGGAGACCCAACTTTAACCGTTTATTTGGAGCTGAGTGAGAGGAATTGACTGAATTGTTAATGGAGTTCAGTAACCAGCTGGAAAGCCGCCTTTTCTTGGGTCACTTATAGCTGTTAGGTCACCAAGAATAACCCCTCCATGTGCCTTCGAGTTCTCTAGGCGGTGAACGACAAACTGGCAGATTGTCCCACCGGCTAGGGCTCGTAGGACATGACCCTTCTTTTGTAAGGCTGCCCTTGTTGAAGCAGAAATTTCGAAATGATCTCCGATTACCGTCGTCCAATTCTCGTACTGAACCACATTAGGGATGAGCTGCACATGTTGTTTCTAAGATAAGGCATTTGAAATGTCATAAAGAATAAGTAAACACTCACTAGTAAAATGACAAATGTCAATGCCGAGAAAATTTTTGTTAAGACAATGGCAATTTAAATGTCAAGGGTGTTAACAATTTAAAAGAAAGAAAAAGAATGAACCTAACTAATTTGACGCCAAGAAGCTCAACTAGTGGAAATTTTTTCCATGGCAATGAATAATAGAATTTAAGCAAAGGGGAAGAATCTAAACATTGTTTCCTCAAAATAAGGGGTGGCAATGGAGTGCGAAAACCCAAGAACTAGACCCAAACCCGCCTCAAAACTTTGGGTATGAGTATAGATTTCATATCCGAAACATCTATTATTATATTTTTGCTATAAATTCATTAACTGTTAATAATCAAGAGGGCCTTTATATATGTTTGATGCAGACGGTATAGTTATAATGACTATAGAGAAGTGATGAATGTTGAGTTTGAAGATATGGAAAGGAATTCAAGATTGTATGCATTTAAAGATAGAGCATAGGGAGAGAACATGGATTGTAGTTTTAGTTGTTATGATTTCATATCTGACATGTTAATTTGTAAAAGACACAATTTTATTCGTTCATAGAAGAAAAAGAATTGTTACTTGATCCAATTGCTAGGTGAGGCCATTGGAGCACATGAGGGTAGGGCAACTGTAATAGTACGTGAAGGTGATGATATCATTTTCTTTGATTTATTTTTAGCACCCCTTAGCATCTCAACTAACAGGGTTAAGGCAGACCATTACCAGCGAGATAGTTACCTACTAGAGATAGAAGTGGGATTTGATCCTAGGTCGCGGGTACCAACCCGCCAAGACTTTACCAGCTATGCTAGATGACACCGACTCTTCAATATTGTTATGGATTGAAAGTTATGACAGTATCGCAACAGAACACCTAGATTTATCTGCACAGGATTGGCTTTATGGATCATAAATGGAAAACGCGCCTCAACAAATGAGTAGAACCCATTTTAGGGATTTTAGTGGTACCTCGTGATAAGATCGTGGAGCCATAACAGAGGAGAATGGATCCATTCCCTTAGCAAAATGATTCAGGAACACTTCGGCAGTCCCAGCAATGATCATGGCTCCCCCACTTGCTCCCACCACGGCCTTCAGTTGCTCATCCTGTAAATCTAGCAAAGATAAGAAAGCAGTAGCAACAACTTATTGCAGTACCAGCACCTCATTTTTGATATTACTGTTCATGCCAATCTACTACAACTTTTCAATAAGTGCCCTTCCAAAAAACACTGAATAAAGATAGATTTTCCTCTTGTTAACTTGAATGTACATAGGCATTATAGCTAGATTGAGAAACTTGATCGAACCTTATTTCATACGAGGAGTCGATCAAAAACTCTAAATTGTAGCTGTCGTTACTTGCAGCCTGTGATTTTTTATGGAAAAAATATAAGTAAATTTCAACATGAACAGTAGGATAAATCATCTAAATGAAATCCAGTACTCCTCAAGGACTATCTCCATGATTTTCTATGTTGCTCTACGTTAGCTCTTTGACACATCTTTTCCAAATGCCGTCATCTTCCCCAACTAAGCACTCCATGGCTAATTTTACTAGTCAGATTTTTGTTGTTGTTTTTGGTTAGATTTATTAATTCATCTTTCCTAGCTTAACACCTTTAAGTGAAGTTTTGAAGGTATGATGAATTCCTCTAAGAAATGTTTTCTTTGAGACTCGATGGAACATAACAGGGATTTGGGCATAATGATATGTTATGGGCTGCCTAATTTTGGTTTTGCCTCTTTGTTTCATCTCAAATTTTTGCCTTCATATGTTTTGAGCATTACATATTTCTCACTTTGCACAATTGGGTTTAAGGCACCGTTTTTTGGGTCATTCGACCTATTTTGCGCTTCTTTTTCTTTGGCTGTATGCCTAAGACCACCTGTGCGGATCCTCTACTTTCCCCCTTTACAGTGAACTTTATCTGGATCAGTTCATAACCGATTTTTCTGTTCCCTGCAATTCCTTTTCCAACTATGGATGTTATTGGGCGAAATTTCCGGTGAAATGGGAAGTTTGAACCTTATATGTAGATATGACCTTGGAGTAAGATCCAGCATTAACCAAAAAAAAGGCTTGGGACTCATCCATGCAAAACACGTTTCACTTTTAAAACCCAATGTTCAAAATGAACACTAGAAAGACCTGTCGACTGTGTTCTAGGTTGTGGTATCCTTTCTCTATATTCTGATAGGGCTAACAAGACTCACTATCAAAGGAGGAGTTACGGCTCAAATAGATGGGAAAAGACTTGATTGTTATGATTATATTTCGTTAGTAAGCTCATATATACATTTATAATTATCTCAGTTTGACACTATGAACTCTCCAACTTGTTGGTATGCATATAAAATGGGATTCTGAATCCAACCTGCAAAAATATCACATTTTGATACAGGAGTTTCCTTCATATCTGCATGTGTCTTTCCCTTGAGAAAAGAAGAATCCAAAGAGCCATCGCACATGTGGTTTGCGGGAACTTTGTGGAAGGAAAGAAAACCAAGAAATATTTAAAGACCTCGATAGGTCGAGGATTATATGCGACATTCAGGCTTTAGTATCTATGGGGATTGAATCTAGTCTATAGGGATCTAGGAAGCACCGATACAGATACGGGGATACGGATACGAGAATACGGATACGGCGATACGTGGATTTTTGAAAAACTAGGATACGCTGTACGGCAGGGATACGTTTGTAATTATATATATATATATATAATATTAATAATTACATATAATATTTTGTGCTAGAATATAAATAGTGAATAGTTTGAAAATTAAATATGACCATACTCATCATTCATTACATGATTTACATCCAATATAATAAAAAATACAAAGCAAGTGTCACATTCATCCATTACAAAAAATAACGCTAACATTATGCAAGTGTCATATTCATTGTCCATTACAAATCGCTAACATTCAACATCCATTACAAAATACAAAGTTAGTGTCACATGCATCATCCAAAAAACAAAACATATAAATTAGATTATTAAGCAAATGGTCACGTATATAATTTAGACCCATATCTGAAGTTCCGGTCGGGTTTGGGTCAGATGTTTGGATTTTAGACTACATTACCATCCATACATATCTCGGCGTATCGGTCCCGTATCTCCGACATATCGGTCCCGTATCCCCGACGTATCAGCCCCGTATCCCCGACGTATCGGATCTTTTTTTTTCAAACTCCGATACTTCCTAGCCGTATCGGATACGTATCCCGCCGTATCGGGCCGTGTCGGGAAGTATCCGATACGGGTACGGCACCTGTTTCGAAGTATCGGTGTATCCCTGATAGGGATTCATGTAAATCAGGAAAATAGTTGAGTAATTGCTGTCCTTGATCGCTCGAAGATTTAGTCCCATGAGCATGCCGGATAGAATCTGTAGGGGTTAGCCAAACATGTTGGGCTTTGTTCTATACAGATTTCTTCATCAACTATTAAGAAAGTACATTTGAACATATGATGTGCAATTAGTAGATATTGGAGATCGATATAAATAATGTGGTAGAAAGAAAATATTGTAGAGAGAAAATAATGTAGAGGAAATGTTGAAGAGAAAAAATATTAGAGGAAGTTTTGTAGAGAGAAAATACCGTAGAGACAGAAAAGCCAAACCAATAATTTCAAAACCAATACAAACAATCATTGATTCATTGATGAATAAGTACTTCCATGTTGACTTGAAAAGTTTAAACCAGACTGTGCTTAAAACAAAATTTCCATGGCTGTAAACATACCTTTAGAATGATTGTTGGCGACATTGAGGATAACGGCCTTTTCAATGGGTTGATGAAGTTTGCAGGAGCTGGCGGCGGAGCATTGTTAGGAGTATTCCCAGGGATTGAAAAATCATCCATTTCATTATTAAGCAGTATTCCTGTGCTTAACGAGCGAACATGTGCTCCAAAGTATCCATTTATGGTACTCGTCATCGAAACCGCATTTCTCTCACGATCAACAATGGACAAGTGACTGGTGCCATGATCATAGATTTGATTCCACCTGGGTTCAATATCCGTTAGAGCATTAGTTGATTCCACCGCAATATCAAACAGTAGAATAGAAAACATAATTATTAATACCATACAATATAATAGAAAACATAGGGTACACAGTTTGATATAAATCCAAGAAGTAAAAGTGATTATAATCGAAAAAGTGGTACACAAAAAATATCACAATCGTAAAAAAGAGGGCCAAATCATTTAATTTCACCTTACCGTAAGAACAGCTTCAAGGTTAGCGTGTCCCAAAATCACCGGGGTTAATCTACATGGTGCTTATTCTCTGGGTTATATTTTCCAATTTTCAGCCTTCTATCCTCTTATCTCCACCTTAAATCACTCGAAGCCTTTTCGGTAGCAATTTTTTTGAAAGCCCTTAACTTAGTTGCCTTGAACCACGGTATTACCGTGGTTCGGGGTCCGGCCATCGGCACCTGTTATTTTCGTCCCCATGGATGGTTCCAGATTGTTGAGATCTACAGGGCACCGGGTGAACCCCAGGGGACTCCCATCACAAGGGCCGGGTGATCAAACGGGTGGGGACATGCGTTGATGGATGGACCCTGAACCACGATTATTCTGTGGTTCGGGGCGACTTTAAGTCATTCGATTTTCCCCCCCAATATATTGATTCCGTTGGAATTTCTTTTCAAATTTTCAGCATTTTCAACCCTTTTCCTTGATCCACTTGGTTTTGGGTGAGAGTGATTGGAGGCTCTCTGCTTTCGACCATATCAAGGATCATCGATTAATGATAATAAAATGTCATTAATAGCAGAAATAGTAAACTATATAGGATACAAATGAATTTTCAATTAACAAGTCCTTATAGGCTTCTGAACTATATACACTTGACTAGAGGAATTTATAAATTTACCTACCTTTCACCATAATGACTAGGCCCGAATGTCATATTGTCGAATATGGTTTTCTTCAACTCTCGTGCGAATTCGGGAGAGAGCATGTTCGACAGAACTTCCGAGACATTTACAAAGTCAGGGTCCCCAAGATTCGTTCTTATAGCGAACATGTGTTTTAACGATTCAATAAAACGATGAAGCCCAAGAGAACCGGAAACACCTGAAGGAATTCCGTATTGAGCAAGAATATTTAAAATCTGTGCCACCAAGAAAAAAAAAAGCGAAAATATCTGTTATATGGACACCATGACATGTTATTTGAAACCTAGAAGACAAATAAACCAAAAAATAAAATTAAAAAAGGGCGAAGGTTAGGCTTACGAGTATCATTCCAGCACCACCGGCCGAAGGGGGTGGCATGCCCAGGATCTTCAGCCCCATGATCTCTGCGGAGATTGGCTCCTTCACTTTTACTCGATACGTCTGTAAGTCCTCCATCGTTAATATGCCTCCAGACTTCTGAACATCTCTGACTAAATCGATTCCAATTGAACCGTTGTAAAGCGCCTCTGGTCCGTGCACCGAGATAGCTCTCAGTGTGCGCGCGAGGTTTTTATTATGGCAGGTATCACCTTGTTGCAACAGGGTTCCATTCGACGTGAACATATCACGCAGCCCTGCGTCTGTGAAAATGCCCAGTTTTGCTTGATTCATCTGCATGTGCAGATAAGGAGAGATTCTGAATCCTCTTCGAGCAATACGAGCCGCTGGCCTTACGAGCCTCTTCCATGGAAGCTTTCCATATCGCTTCCAAGCCTCATGCAGACCTGCAAGCTCCCCTGGCACAGCTATGGAGAGGGCACCATTTGCTTTTGATGCAGCATTACTGGCATACATGTTCTGTGAATACCATCAAATTGTCAGAACCACTTAAGAAAGATTATTGCTTATTAGTAATTTGATACTCTGATGAAAAAAAAAAGACTAGACATTAAGTTGTATCCTACTGTTAAGAGGTGTATAGGTCATGTCTTTCATTAATTCATGTAATTTTTTTTTCGTTTAGCTTTGTCTGGTATTCTCATCCGTAGGTGACGACATCTTATGTAGCTTGTATATGTTCTTGGCATTGTGCCTTAATATAGTTGAGTATTCTTCTTGTGGGTTTCTTCCATGGTGTGCACTTTGGGCTTCTTGTCATGCTAGCATGCTATTGGAGCCTAGGCTCAGTCCATATCCGGTCTCCGCCACCATCAATCGGGTTTCCAGGCCGTTATGTCTGCAGGTTGGCATGCCACTTTTGATTCTACTACCTTTGAACTACAAGCTGTGGGACTGACAGAACCCAAAAATTCTCTAGAAAGAGGAAAGCTATGATCTCTAAATACTTCGAAGGATACATGCACAAGTCTAAGATCCCTAAACATTTTCACAAAACATGAGTGGAGATAACTTCACAAAATGTTATGACATAAAAACCAAGTCTAGTCAATCTAGTAGAGTTCTAAAGAGGAGCTGAACCTAATGGTTGTAAGTGAGTCTATAAGATCAAAACAGATGCCTCGGATAACATCGAAAGACATAAGGTAAGACTTGTAGCCAAAATTTTCATTCAAAGAGTTGGCACTAATTATCTTTACACCTTTCCGGTCTCGAAGAATGATCCATTAAGTATAATCATGACTTTCGTAGCTCATTATGATCTAGATCTACAAACAGATGGATGTGAAACAACTTTCCTAAATAAAGATCTTGAGAAGGAGTATACATGGTCCGATAAGAAGGTTTCAGTTCAGATAAAGAAAGTCAGCTAGTTTGCAGACTAAAATAGTCTATATATGACTGAAACATGCCTTCTGACAATGGTATTTAAAGGTCGACAACGTCGTTTTGAGGAATGAGATCGTGGCCGAGCGCCCCCTCCTCTCTTATTTCTCATGACTCCCACACTCCTCCCCTATATCTGAGCCGTAACCATCGGTTCCCTCCTCTTAATGGCAGGATATATAAATTTGATAAACTTCGGGTGGATATTGTTGTCTGTTTTTTTTTATCTTTTTGGATTGGTGATATTTCAGAAGAGACCTAATCTCATACGGGACTTGTCGAAGACTTGTAGCAAGTCTCCCTTTTTATAATATAATAATATGAGATTCCGTTTTTTCCAACAAATACTACAAATCTAATCAACCTATAGAGTGAAGATAGGCACATTCTATATGTACCCATTCATTTTAATATGCATACTACCTCCATCCCGACGCCGCCCCCTTTCCTCCACCTCCACCTTCACCTTCGTCCCCTCCTCGCTGCCCCTTTTCCGTCGCTGCATCAAGCTCCTCCGCCCTTCTTTATCTTTCTTTCTTTTATCCCTCCATCTTTTCCGTGTGAAAACCCTAAGTCAACCAAAAAAACAAGTCGATCGATGATGGTCTCGTTGACACTGTTGGTAGGCACCCGTCGACTTGTGATTCGGATTTCAACATGAAAAAGATGAAGGAGGAGGAGGAAGAAGAAGGGTGACGGACGAGGCCGGAACTAGCGGAGGAATGAGGAAGGTGTCAAGAGCTTAGATTGCTGGAGGTAAGGGATTGGGTAGGGGCAGTTTGGGATTATTGCATTTGCATGTGTGGATAAAGAAATAGAAAAATTGGTCGTGTGCCCAAAAAAAAAAAAAAATTGTTGGTGCAGACAGAACGTACGGAAAATGGGTCACCTGGGAAGCCAGCAAGGGAGCCGTCTCCCTCATATCAAAGGCCTGCGCGGTCCCTTGGGCCGACTGGACGAGCATGAAGGCCCCACCCCCGATGCCGCTCGACGCTGGGCTGACGACGCCCAGGCAGAGGGCGGCGGCGACCGCCGCGTCCACCGCGTGGCCGCCCTCCCGGAGGGCGTCCCTCCCGACTCGGGAGCACCGGCCGTCGTCGGTGGCCACGGCCCCGCGCGGCGACGTGATCACCTCACGCCTCGGCCCGGCCGCGCTGCCGGCGGTCGGAGCGGGGTTCAGCGATGATAGCAGGAGGACGGCAATGGCTGGCCGCCACAGGATCCACGGAGCTGCGCGGAATGAAGCCAGGGAGACAGTCAGAGGATCATGCTTCAGCACGAAAGTGTTGGTCCTGTTGGAGAAGCGAAGACAAGGGAGGAGGACTCACCGGTCATGGTGTCGGAGATGAGCGTCTGATCTGCAGAGAGAGAGAGAGAGAGAGAGAGAGAGAGAGAGAGAGAGAGGCCAAGCTTCTGGGTCTTGGGACCGGGGGCGGGGTAGAAATGTGGGCCGCGCGAGTTGTGAGCTTCCCGCCGTCGCCACGTGCTACGTGTGGACCGGTGGGTGCCTCTCAACCGGAGGGAAAAGTTTTCAACCCAACGAGTGACGATCGAGTCAGAGGAGATATTCCTTTTTTTTTTTTTTGTGGGCCCACCCCCATTCAACGGCTACACATCAGCCGCGGCTCAGCATCTTCTTGGAAATCATCTGTTATCATTTCCATGATTATATTTCTACCCACATCCCTGAGTTCAAAATGTCTGACAGTTTTAGGAGTCTTGGGACTTAGGGGTCTCTTGCTTTCCTTGTTTAGAGTTTTTGGGCTATTCGTGTTAGACTGCTAGTAGGGGTTCTCTTTTGGATGTTTGGTGCCTTTAGGTATAGTTTGTATAGTGAATGCCCGTGTCTGTCGGTACTGTAACAGAACGCTTTCGATGACAAAACACAGTCGGATCATCTTCGGCGGCAACACACCCCCTGGGCATCGCCACACCCCACTCCCACCGTCGTATTCGGCGACAACATATTTGGACACCTTGGGCAATAAAATATTTTACAGTATTTTGTTGACACTCGGATGACCATTTTCGGCGGCATTACTTCCCAGGCCATCTTCGGCGACAACACTTTCGTAGCCGTTATACACATTTATTTTAGATAATCACACATGCTTGACAACATAGTTATTAAAAGACCTACTCCACAATTTATTACATTTTATTAAATAAAAAAATTCAACACATAATTACTCCATAAATTATTAGATTCTTTAATTAAAAAAATAAATAAATATATGCGTTGTTTATTACATGTCCTGAATAAGGAAAGGATAATGATAAAAAAATCAAAAGAAATAAAGACATTTATTGTTTAAGAGAGAGAGAGAGAGAAATGTTACATGTGGAGATGTGTTAGAAGTGACATCAGTGGAAACAACGATGCTTGGGATGACTGTGAGTGAAGAAGCAATATGAGATTCCATTATAGACTGCATTATGGAGATGATTATTTTTCAAAATAAAAAAATAAAATATTACGGGACATACTATATGATATTAAATTATACATTAGAATGCATTGTTTTCTTCTAATTAACCAACATTCGGTTGGCTCCGGTCGGTGGGACCATGTAAATGACAGCCGCACAATGGCAAGTGATCCGAAAGTGAATCATATTGCATCTGACTGTATGCGGTTGTGCCGGGCTCAACAACCGGCTCCGACCGAATAGAGGAGATCCTAACTCAGCACAACCGTTCTACCATACAAACACAGGGTCCACAGCAATTCAAGAGACATGGTGTAGTAAAGTTTGAGAGAGAGAATTATCATTCGACGTCTTAATCGAGAGGGTTTCCGGGGTGTTTGTTGCAAGGTCAGTTGGCTTCCGAGGAGCTCTCGCAAGGTCACCGGGGGGTTTTCTAGGGGCAAGGAGTTTCTGAGGGGGGGGGGGGGGGGGCTCGTTGGGGAGAGAGAGAGAGAGAGGCGAGAGAGATTGGAATGTTTATACACACACACACACACAGAGAGAGAGAGAGAGAGAGAGAGAGAGAGTCGAAAGGGTTTACAGGGGGGTTCGGGGTTTTTGGGGGTTACCGAGGGATTCATTGCGAGTGAGTGTGTGAGAGAGAAATCAGGATTCGTTGAGGAGAAAGAGAGAAAACCGGGGAGAGAGGGGGCGAGAGAGAGAAAGAGAGAGAGATAGTTAGAGGGAGAGGGTGTGAGAGTGAGAGAGAGAGAGAGAGAGAGAGTTAGAGGGAGAGGGCACGAGAGAGAGAGATTAGAGAGAGAGAGAGAAACCAGGGAGGGAGGGGGCGCAAGAGAAAGAGAGAGAGAGAGTTAGTTAGTGAGAGAGACATAATTAGAGAAAGAGGGCGCGAGAGAGAGAAACAAAACCACGGAGGAGAGAGAGAGAGAGAGAGAGAGAGAGAGAGAGAGAGAGAGAGAGAGAGAGTAGAGAGAGAGAGAGAGAAAACTGGGGAGGGAGGGCATAAGAGAGAGAAAAAACTAGGGAGGAGAGGGAGAGTAGAGAGAGAAAAAATCGATAGAGAGAGAATGTAGAGAAAGACTGGGGAAGGAGGGGGTGCCAGAGAAAGAGGGCGCGATCGATAGAGAGAGAAAACTAGGGAGGAGAGAGAAAAAAACCTTAGAGAGAGAGAGAGAAAGAAAAAACCAGGGAGGAGGGGGTTCGAGAGAGAGAGAGGGCTTGATCGAGAGAGAGAGAGAGAGAGAGAGAGAGAGAGAGAGAGAGAGAGAGAGAGAGAAAATCGGGAAGGAGAGAGAGACTAGAGAGAAAAAAATGGTAGAGAGAGAGAGTAGAAAGAGACCGGGAAGGCTGGGGGCATGATCGAGAGAGAGATAAAATCGGGGAAGAGAGAAAGTGTAGAGAGAGAAAAAAAAACGGGTAGAGAGATAACGAGTAGAGAGAGAGAAAACCAGGGAAGGAGGGGGGTAAGAGAGAGAAAGAGTATGATCACATCCTTCCCGATGAATCACAACCCTTTGGATCACATCCTGAAAGTATATTCCATGATACATCGCACTCACCTATCGATCGGACAGTCGAAAATCAATATTCGTTTGTTTCGACGGCCCAAAATCAAATTTCGTTTGTCTCCCGATATATTAGATAGTATAAAATCTGGGTAATGCCTAATGGTGGGACCCTCCAGCCCTGCTTAGGCCCACAAGGATAACGGTGGGACCCGTCAGCCCTGACTGAGGTCCACAGAGACCGTTTGGGGCCTGGTAAATCCTTTCAGATATTTACCAAAGCACCGGATATTCCCAAAGCCCTATTAATAGCAAACCAAACCGATAATCTAGATCGGATCCTCATTCGTGATCCCAAATTCCATCCAAGAGATTCTTCTTCAGTTATTAAGAGTTGCAGAGCTCTGGCTGAGGGTGGATCTCCTTTTCTATTCCCCTGTCTTCTTTTCTCTGATTGCTTGTCCAAGGGACGCTCGACCTGTCGAGGTCACTCGATATTTCAGAGATATTGGATTCAAAGGTTGCGTCTTACCACACGGAGACGTAGGCTTCGGCTGAATTTCGTCACTACATCATGTGTCAATTCTTTTTATCTCTCTCTACTCAACAATGTCTGCGTGACAGCTCAACACTTTATAGTGCACCACACTTAAAACTCAACCCTCAATCGATTGTTAGAGGGAGATCGTACGATGACCATAATTTTTCCCCACAGTTTGGCGCCGTTTGTGGGATTTTTCCCAATCGATTTGCGACCTCCGAGCTTCCCAACTCCTTTGATCAAGCAGCAACTACCAATAGCCTGAGCAATTTGTCTGTTTTTATCGCTATACCCGATTGGCGAAGACACGACCTATGGATTACCCGGAGGGAAGCAACCTATATCCAGACATTTAACATCATATGACTCGTTCAATGAGTCGTAGGTTTGCAACGAGTCAACGCCCTGAGCATCAATTCATTGTAGATTCGAGGAGTCATCAGTCAGTTGATCGCGCTGCTTAGACTCAACCTCGGTAGTCTCCTCAGCTCGCCGACGCAACTCCTCAACATTTGAAAAAAGCGTATGTCACACCCATCACCAAGGTACAAACAATCGATATATTTCGTAAAATATATCGAAAAAATGAAAACCCGATACGAAATACCACTTGCAATTTCGAGCAGAATTGTAAATGTCAAAATATTAAGCAGTTTTGTGAAATATCGCGATATTTCCACGAAATATTCTATCGCCACGAAATATTGCGAGATTTTGTCAAAATTTTACAAAAATTTTGAAAAATTTCACGAAATATATCCGAAATTATGTGACTAACTGGTTATAAAAGGGGACTGGGGGGACCTGGTTCTCAGCAGCTTATTTATATATAAAAGTAAATATTGTTTTGCTTAATTTTTATTTTCTCCATTTACTTTAAGTTATTATATGTAAATAAGCAAATACCCCCCATTTGATTTCAATAAAAATATCAAAAAAATCAGAAAACAAAGGAATCAAAAAGTAAACTTTCAGTTTTAGTAGGAGAAAACAGTTTTTATGGATTTTTATAAAATCTACATGGTGAGAAAAGCGATTAAATCAGCTCTTTTTTAGCTCAAAAAATTCCACAAGATGTAGAAGGTACGAGTACATCTAGAAAACCATCGTCCGTCTTAGAAAATTTTGAATGTATAAAATTTTTTCTATATAAAAACTCTTTTCTCCAAACTTAGTAAAAAAACAGTGTTTCACATTTCAGCATAATTTTTGCACAATTTCAAACTTGCATAACTTTCTTGTTTTAAGTCCGCTTTTAAAATCATTTGAAACATTATTTTTGCAATCAACTAATCTTTATTTCAAAAATATTTTTATCCAAAAGAAAGATTAAAGTGCATAATATTTTCATTTGAAACATTATTTTATTGAAGCTCTACACCCCTAGATAGGATACAAATATTATTTGAATATTCCAAAGTGTTTCTATACTTGGTTTATGATTATCCAGAGTTTCACTAAAAAATTCCATCAAAAAATCAATATTTACACCATTTCTACAAAATTGTAATATTTTCACATTGTCAAAATATTTTCACGAAATATTTTCATATCCAGAAGGTCAAAATTTTCACCGAAATAGATATTTCAAATCTTGCCCATCAACAACCCTCTGGCGATATATCAGATCTCGGCGGAGGACTTCTAACTCCTCAGTCTCATGAAACAGAATGTTGCTCTTATAGTTGAAAGAGACTCTATCCGATGGATCGCTGTCGAAGCAGGGGTCAACCTCCTGTGGTCGGCCGCCGATATCAACGATGGAGCAAATATCTGACGATTGCTCTACCCATCTCCTGCTCCTCTAGACAGTCCGTCGTCGACACCTCTCGATAGTCTCTTAAATCCCGTTCAAAAGAACCATCGCCCATCTCTCCTAGACAGACAGTTTGGGAGCTTATCGATGAGTCGACTCAGTATCTCGAACCTCTCGATTATGCATTATCTTCTGATCTCTACATCGTGAGTTATGTTTGGAACAAAAGACGTCACCCGAAGACATCGACAACCGAGGGATTGAAGACATCCCACCCTCGGGCATCCTTCGACATTGCAGACTGTTCGAAGATTCAACCGTCAACTGAGGGATTGGAGACAACCAATCCTAGGGCATCCTCAGGCATTGTAGATTGTCCGAAGATTCAACTAACAACTGAGGGATTGGAGACAGCCAACTCTTGGTCATCCCTCGGTATTGCAGATTGCCTGAAGATTCAACCGTCAACTGAGGGATTGGAGACAACCAACTATTGGGTACCTTCAGGCATTGCAGATTGCCTAAAGGTTCAACTGACAACCGAGGGATTGGAGACAGTCAACCCTCGGGCATCCTCCAACATTGCAGATTGCCCGAATATTCAACCGACAACTGAGGGATTGGAGACAGCCAACCCTCGGGCACTGTAGATAGCCTGAACGTTCAATCGACAACCAAGGTATTAGAGACAACCAACCCTCGGGCATCCTCTAGCATTGCAAATTTCTCGAAGATTCAATCGTCAACCGAGGGATTAGAGATAACCAACCTTCATGCATCCTCCAACATTGCAGATTGCCCAAAGTATCAACCGTCAACTGAGGGATTAGAGACAACCAACCATCGGGCACCCTCAGGCATTGCAGATTGCATGTAGGTTCAATTGCTAACCGAGGGATTGGAGACAGCCAAACCTCGAGCATCCTCCGATATTGCAAATTGCCCAAAGATTCAATCGCCAATCGAGGGATTAATGATAGCCAACCCTCGAGCACTCTTAGGCATTGCAGATTGCCTGAAGGTTCAACTGACTACTGAGGGATTAGAGACGACCAAACCTCGAGCATCCTCAGGTATTGCAGATTGCCCGAAGATTCATCCGTCAACCGAGGATTGAAGACAATTAGCCATCGGGCACCCTCAAGCATTGCAAATTGCCTAAAGGTTCAACCGACAACCGAGGGATTGGATACAGCCAACCCTCGGGTATCCTTGGGCATTGTAGATTGCCTGAAGATTCAACTAACAATCAAGGGATTGGAGATAGACAACTCTTGGGTACTCTCAGGCATTACAGATTGCTTAAAGGTTCAACCGGCAATCGAGGGATTGGAGATAGCCAACTCTCGAGCATCCTTCGGCATTGCAGATTACCCGAAGATTCAACCGTCAACCAAAAGATTGGAGATAGCCAGCCCTTGGGCATCCTTCGATATTGCAGATTGTCCGAAGATTCAACTATCAACCGAGGGATTGGAAACAACCTACTATCGAGCACTCTCAGGCATTGAAGATTGCTTGAAGGTTCAACCGACAATCAATGGATTGGAGATATCCAACCCTCGAGCATCATCTGATATTGCAGATTACCCGAAGATTCAACTGACAACCAAGGGATTAGAGACAGCTAACCCGCGAGCACCCTTAGACATTGCAGATTGCCTGAAGGTTCAACTGACAACCGAGGGATTAGAGATAGCCAACCCTCAGGCATCCTCCGGCATTGCAGATTGCCCGAAGATTCAATCGACAACCGAGGGATTAGAGATAGCTAACCCTCGGGCATCCTTAGGCATTGCAGATTGCCCGAAGATTCAACCGGCAATCATGGGATTGGAGACAGCCAACCCTCGATCATCCACATGCATTACATATTGCCCGGGAACAAATTTCAAGGACATATCCTTGGCACTTGAAGACAAAGTCCGAGACAGGTTTTGTTGTCTTGGCTCTCAACAAGTTCATGGAGACATCCTTGTCACTCGAAGACAAAGTCCAACACAAACATTGCTGCCTCGGCCCTTCAAGTCCAAGGACCTAACCATGGCACTCAAAGACAAAGTCTGAGGTCGTCGTCGCTGCTTCGGCATTCAACAAGTACAAGGACCTATCCTTGGCACTAGAAGACAAAGTCTGAGGCCGCCTCTGCCATCTCAGTAATCAACAAGTCCAAGGAAAAAGCCATGGCGCTCAAAGACAAAGTTTGAGGTGCCTCTGTCGCCTTGGAATCGACCAAGTTCAAGAAGATAGCCTTGACGCTTGAAGACAAAGTCCGAGGCCGCCGCCCATCGCCTCGACATTCAACAAGTCCAAGGAGGCAACCTTGGCGCTCGAAGACAAATTTCGAGGCTGCCGTCACCGCCTCGGCATTCAACAAGTCCAAGGACCTATCCTTGGCACTCAAAGACAAAGTCCGAGGCTGCATCACCGCTTTGGCATTCAACAAGTCCAAAGACCTATCCTTGGCACTCGAAGACAAAGTCTGAGGCCGCCTCTGCCACCTCGATAATCAACAAGTCCAAGGAGACATCCTTGGCACTCGAAGACAAAGCCTGAAGCGCCTCCGCTATCTCGGCAATCGACAAAGTCCAAGGAGATAGCCTTGGCGCTCAAAGACAGTTCCAGGTCACCATCTCCACTTCGATATTCAACAAGTCCAAAGACCAATCCTTGGCACTTAAGACAAAGTTTGAGGCCACCGTCGCCACATCGGCAATCAACAAGTCCATGGAGACAACCTTGGCGCTAGGAGACAAAGTTTGAGACCGCCGCCGCCGCCTCGACAACCAACAAGCCCAAGGAGACAGTCTTGGCGCTCGAAGACAAAGTTCGTGGCCGTCGCCACTACCTCGGTATTCAATAAGCCCAAGGAGATAGCCTTGATGCTCAAACAAAAATTCTATGGCACTTCTGCCGCCTCAACAATCGACAAAGACCAAGGAGACAGTCTTGGTACTCAAAGACAAAGTCCGAGGTCACTGTCGCCGCCTCGGCATTCAACAAGTCTAAGGACTTATCCATGGCAATCAAAGACAAAGTCTGATGCCACTGTTGCCGCCTTGGCAATAAACAAGCCCAAGGAGACAACCTTGGCCTCGAAGACAAAGTCCGAGGCTGCTGTCACCACCTCGGCAATCAGCAAATCCAAGGAGATAGCCTTGGAGCTTTGAAGACAAAGTCCGAGACCGCCACCGCCGCCTCAGCATTCAACAAGTCCAAGGACCTATCCTTGGCACTCGAAGACAAAGTCCGAGACCGCCTTCGGCATTCAACAATCCTAAGAAGATAACCTTGGCGCTTGAAAATAAAGTTCGAGGCCGTCGTCGTCGCCTCGGCATTCAACAAGCTAGCCCAAGGAGATAGCCTTGGTGTTCGAAGACAAAGTTCAAGGCACTTCTGCCGCCTCGACAATCAACAAAGTCAAAGGAGACAACCTTGGCACTCGAAGATAAAGTCCGAGGCCACTGTCACTGCCTCGGTATTCAACAAGTCCATGGACCTATCCATGGCACTCGAAGATAAAGTCCGAGGCGCCATTGCCGCCTCAACAATCAATACCTTGGCTCTCGAAAACAAATTTTGAAGCCGCCGCCGCCTTGGCAATCAACAAGCCCAAGAAGACAACCTTGGCTCTTGAAAACGAAGTCCGAGGCCATTGTCGCTGCCTCGGTATTCAACAAGCCCAAGGAGACAACCTTGGCGCTCGAAGACAAAGTCCGAGACCGTTGTCGCCGCCTTGGAAATCAACAAGTCCAAGGAGACATCCTTGGCGCTCGAAGACAAAGTCCGAGGCCACCGCCACCTCGACATTCAATAATTCGAAGGATCTATCATTGGTACTCGAAGACAAATTCCAAGGCCGTCGTTGCCGCCTCATCATTCAATAAGTCAAAGAAGATATCCTTGGCGCTCTAAGACAAATTCCGAGGTCGTCGCCGCAGTATCGGCAATCGACAAGCCCAAGGAGACAGCCTTGGTACTCGAAGACAAAGTCCAAGGCCATCGTCGTCGTCTTGGCATTCAACAAGCTCAAGGAGATAGTCTTAGCGCTCAAAGTCAAAGTCCGAGGCACCTCCACCGCCTCGACAAATGACAAAGTCCAAGGAGACACCCTGGGCACTCGAAGATAAAATCCGAGGTCGCTGTCGTCGCCTCGGCATTCAACAAGTCTAAGGACCTATACTTGGCACTCGAAGACAAAGTCCGAGGCCACTGTCACGGCCTTGGTAATCAACAAGTCCAAGGAGACAGCCTTGGTGCTCAAAGACAAAGTCTGAGCCCGCTGCCGCCGCCTCATCATTCAACAAGTCCAAGGACCTATCCTTCGCATTCGAAGACATAGTCCGAGGCCGTCGTCGCCACCTCGGCATTCAACAAGCCCAAGAAGACAAACTTGGTGCTCGAAGACAAAGTCTGAGGCCACTGTCGCTGCCTTGGCATTCAACAAGCCCAAGGAGACAGCCTTGGCGCTCGAAGACAAAGTCTGAGACATCGCCCCCCGCCTCGGCATGCAACAAGTCCAAGGATCCATCTATGGCACTCAAAGACAAAGTCCAAGACACCGTCATCATCTCGTTACACTCACATTGTGATTATATCGCCCAAAATTTTTTGGGACAAAGCAGGAAAAATTCTAGCAGCCAGCCATGTGGCATCGTCCAGACTTGCCAAGTCATCTACTCCCTGAGCCACTGCCATGTCATCCACTATGTCACTCTTCAAGACTATCCTCCAAAGCTCGAATAGACCAAAGGGCACCACTCGATCGATCGATCGCTTCAATCGACCGCCGACAGAGCGGTCGGTCACTGGTGTATTGCAATCAACCGCCAGAGGCATCCGGCGATCGCTAGCCCCTGGCCTGGTCGGTTGACTGCGATCGGCTGACCTGCCAGCCTATCTACTGACCAACCGACCAACCGCCCGGTCAGTTGGTTGCGCACTGCAATCAGTCACTAGACGCGCCCTGTGACCGACCGCCCTTGGCATGGTTGATTGGCTGTAATCGAGCGATCGACCGACCAACCGACTGTGCCAATCGACTGACTGCTTGGTCGGCCAGTTGCGCATTGTAATCGGCCGCCAGACATACCCGATGACCGCCCGCCCCTGACACAGTAGGTTAGCTGTGACCGGTCGATCGACTGACCAACCAACCAGCCACGATCGGTAGACCATTCTTCTTATCAGCCCTTCACCTTGTCGCCTGGCCCCTCCAATGGCACTACTCGAACACCCTCCGATTTTTTTTCTCCCCCTTTCCTCTCGCTTGTAACTTAAAGATAAAGTCCGAGACCGCCACCCCAGCCTCGGCATTCAACAAGTCCAAGGACCTATCCTGGCACTCGAAGACAAAGTCCGAGGCCTCCATCGTCACCTCGACATTCAACAAGCCCAAGAAGATAGCCTTGGTGCTCGAAAACAAAGTTTGAGGCCGTCGTCACACGTCGATATTCAACAAGCCCAATGAGACAGCCTTGGCGCTCAAAGAAAAACTCCGAGCCACCTCCACCGCCTCGGTAATCGACAAAGTCGAAGGAGACAACCTTGGCACTCGAAGATAAAGTCTGAGGCCATCGTCGTTGCCTCGGCACTCAACAAGTCCAAGACCTATCCTTGGCACTCGAAGACAAAGTCCGAGGCTGTCATCACCGCCTCGGCAATCAATAAGCCCAAGGAGATAGCCTTAGCGCTCGAAGACAAAGTCCAAGGTCGCCGTCGCCGCCTCAGCAATCAATAAGCCCAAAGAGACAACCTTAGCGCTCGAAGATAAAGTTTGAGGCCGCCGCGGATAGTGGGATCTAGCCCCCTTTCGTCCCCCTTGTATATAGGGACTTCTCTAGTGGCCGACGATTTTGTTCTCGAAGCGTCGGAGTTGTGTGACTCTCCCCTGCTCAGCTCGTCTGCATCGCTTCGATTCGGGGGCATGATTTCTTGCCGGTTGCGGCCAGAGTGTCCAATCTGGCCCTGACTCATCGGTTGGCGATTTTCGTTAGTGGAATTCTAGATCGACTCATTTGCTCGGTGAGGCGGTTCACGAGGGTTCGTGGCGGTGACGACATATCGAAAATCGTCGGTGGATCCTCCTCTGTTATACCGTGCTGCTGAAGATGGTTTGTCTGGAGCTGGTGCTTATCCATACTTTTTGTTCCCTTTTTTTGGGTTGTGTTGTTTAGATATGTTGTTTTTCCTTTTATCTGGTAGGAGCCTTGGAGCCCTTTGTTTGTCTGCCGAGTGTGATGAGGTTGGTCGCCGTTGGTGTTCGGTCTTTGGTTTTAGGGATTGCCTCCGCTGGTGCGCTAGCTTGTAGTTTCTTAGCTCCGCCGGGTTATGGCGGTGGTCTTTCGTCCCGCACGGGTGACGGCCTTTACTTTGCTCACGCCAACATGTGGCACCTCCTGGGGGTCGTTGTGACCTCCCCTTTCTAAAAAAAACATGGTAACAGTATTTTAGTCATTTGATAGGAGTTGAATAAGTCAAAGGGGTTTAATGTATGGGTATCTTTTCGGGCTGGGTTTTAGCTCAAACGAAATATTGTCAGGATTGGTACTTAAAAGCATCTTTTATAAATGGCTTATTGTCAACTCCAAAAAAAAACCCAACAAATAAGGCATAGGTCCTTAACTATTTTGTAATATTACGCAGGACACCATAATTTGCTGTATTAGCTAAGGTCCCTACAAGTATACATGGGTTCCAGAAAGAGTATACATTCGTCTTCATAAAGGGTATATATTCGTCTTCAATATATATATATATATATATATATATATATATATATATATATATATATATATATATATATATATATATATATATATATATATATATATATATATATATATATATATATATATATATATATATATATATATATATATATATATATAGGGAAAGGGTAGCCTACTCTATGGAGTAGGAAACTTACCTACTCCATAGGTTAAATGGATGTCGTGTTGCACTTTTTGATGGAAGTTAAGACTTGGTCAAGTTAGGTTCACCCCTCCCAACAATTATCAATAAATTTTTTTTGAGAAAAACATATGCCAAGTGGCATTTTTAGCATCCACAAATTTTTTTTTTTATGATACACAGTTTACCGTTAAATTTGTTTCAACTTGATCGAGTTGGTTTAAGTTTTTTTCTTCGGATTTTTTTTCATAATCCTAATCTATCCATATTAGATTGACCATACATGATTAAAAAATTTGATTAAAAAGTGTCATGTGGTGTCTATATAACCCATGGAGTAGGTAAGTTTCCTACTCCATGGAGTAGGCTACCCTTTCCCATATATATATATATATATATATATATATATATATATATATATATATATATATATATATATATATATATATATATATATATATATATATATATATATATATATATATATATATATATACGTCGGGAGGGACGTGTCCTAGAGCGAAAAGTCATTTCTCAAAAAGGACTAATGTCAAACTTCCCCCAAAAAAATTACATAAAGTCATTAATCATGTAAATGAACCCTACATGAATCGAACATGCAACCTTATGTTCTGGAGTCAAACGTGCTACCATTGCACCACAAATCCAATTCCAAACTTAGCTTGACACTTTTTATTATAACTTATATTGCTCAGGCTTGGTATTTTAGGTTCAAGTAACAGTTGCAACCATAATAAACCAAACTCAATTATGGCCAAACTAAAGGGATGGTCCCTCCAACCAGAATTGTGTAAAGGGCAACTCCAACAGACCCGCTATATGCTTTATTTAGCCAAAATAGAGAGCCAAACTTTCAGAATCTTCCACCAAAGGACTCGTCTTCTCCTCTAAGAGACGATGCTCACTACCGAACTAGCAAGGTTGAGAAAAAAAAAATTACGACAAGCTTTGACAATCAGAATTATGATCAAGCAGGGGCATTGTGCCCAAGGGTTTAAATGCTGTCTTCGGTGTCCATGTCGGTCGGCCATTTTTTTTTTTTTGCTTTTCGGTAATTTATCGGTGAAAAAATTATAAATGGAAAGACAAATTTCGGTGAAAATATTTTATTTTTCTGTTAAATTTTGATGTTTTTTGATAAAACTTATCGTTTTTCGATCAGATTTTGATTTTGTTCGTTTGATATGAAAAAGATAGAATATTTCAGCAAAATTTTATGATAAACTTTCAGTGACATAAATATATATATATATATATATATATATATATATATATATATATATATATATATATATATATATATATATATATATATATATATATATATATATATATATATACCTACTTGTCTAAGACTTTAGATTCATATTTAAAATTTTAAACGATTTAATGAATTACAAAGTAGAATATCATACAAAATCTCAAAGGCACTCAAAATCTACAACTAAAAGTAAAATCCATAATCATAAAATAGACAACGATTGTAGAATAGTTGTATAAACTACAAACATAGTGCTAGAATGCTCAAGTTCTATAGAAAATACAAGAATACAACTGCAAACTATTATTACAAGCAATCATACAATTTATACAATGCTACCAACCCAAAAATTTATATTTTATTCACAAAGGAAGTGCAACAACTAGGAATCCTAGCTTTTTCACCAAAATCCACCGACAAACCGACAAATGTCGGTGATGTCACCGACAAGAGCTTGACAAATAAAATAATTATACAGTTACATGTTCTTTTCACTGACAAATTATCGAGATATGTAGACATCCACCAACAATATTGACCGACATATTGTAATATCGACAATTCAGACTTTTTCTTTTAATATATATCGGAGCATCCAAATACCGACATTTGTCGATGATTTCGACCGACATTTGTCAAAATTTGATTCCATAATTGTCACATACACAACATAAGGGGTGAGGAGGTAATTTGAAAGGACTAAAGAGGTAATTTTCATTGGGGTTGTGGGGTATGTGGTGGTGGTTGCGCACTACCACTGGCCGATCATAATTCCGGTCGTCAAAACCGGTTGTCTAATTTTTTTTAGCAAAAATGTGGTGAGCGACTTCTGCTCCTTATTTTCTGCGGTGCCCACGATGTGACAGTATGCATGGAGTGCATTTTTGCTACTGGCTTGGTTTGCTGAGTTTACTTCTGGCCCAATCGCAGCAAGCTATGTTGCCCATTTAAAGGGACATAATGGGAAAGGCAAGTCTGATAGCAAGTGTAGTCCCCATTATGACCCTTTAAACTGGTGACATGGCTTGTTGTGATTGGGTTGGAAGCAAACGCAACAAACCAAGCCGGCAACAAAAATGCACTTGTATGCATGGAGTACAACTTTACCTTGTTGGCGCTGGGTTGGATTAACGAGAGAAATTGACCGTCATAGCTTCGGGCAATTAATAGTTGTCCGATTACCGAGCCATGATGAGTCTGACTCGCAGAACCGCTTATGCAAGAAATGAATACGTTATGAACTAAGTTTGGGCAAACCTATTTTCTTCACATTTTTAGTAGTTTTTTTAGAGACGAAAAAGTAGGAAGTCTCTTAGACTTAGACTATGCACCCAAAAAACAAGCTTTAGATACAGCTTGTTGGTCAGATTCTTCGTCATGTTAACCAACACCATCTTTTTGTCTAAAAGCCCATGGCTATCATCTCGTTCATGACCTCATATTTTGCCTTATCACTGATTAACATCACGATCATGTTTAACGCCTTCAGATCCATCTCTTTCCACTATGCATCTATCATCTTCTCCGGCAGTGTTTTCAAAACATGACTGTTTATCAAACCGGAAAGGCGACCGGGTTACAAGTCACCAGTTTAACCGCTGGGTCAACCCATGGCTAGACCGTGACATCATCATGATATCATAACTAAATTAATTTATTGTTATTTTATTTTTAAAAACAGTTAAAAATTATTTTCTATTTTTTTTTTCTAAAACAGTTATAATGTCGCCTAAAAATAATTAGCTTCTAGCAAACACGCCAAATAAATGAAGAAAACAACAAAAAAAAGGATGCTAAGACCTTTTTAATAAACAGTGGTTCATTGAACCGTCAAACGGGTCATGTTGGTTGGTGATTTATTCGGTGGCTCTGCAGTTTTGTCGGATTTATGGTAATTATGGGTCTTGTGTTTCTCAGACCTAGAATCTGGGCCGGTTCAAGGGACCAGTGGTTGAACCATCCTGTCCAATTTGGGTTTTAAAACATGGTTCTCCAGCTTCTCGGTCTTTCCCTGCAGAGCCTTGTGCAGCCCTAGCTAAACTAGGACTGTTGGTACGTACCCTTCTCTGCCAATGACCGAAATTTTCCTTTATATCGAATGATCCACCATGTACTTGGAAGCCATGTTCATTAACGTCATTTCTTTGCAGTAACCCAAATGGATGTGATACCAACTTATTGAGATTTTGAGGTCCCCACATGCAGCAGAAGCGAATTTTCAACTAGAGGATCAGTGCAAAAGGTATACTGCGTTGCAGAACAAGTCTTGATCTACAAAAATAAACAAACAAGAAGAAGAAAAACAAAGATCACATGCAGATTTAACGTGGTTCATCCAAATCAGGACTAATCCACAAACGGGGAAGCATGAGTTCCTTCTATTAACACCAAACAAGAACATGTTTACATGGATTACAAAGCTTCCACGAAGAACCAAGGATAACAAGGTGATTTACCAAGAACCCGTACCACGAGAAACGAGGGAGAGTGCCATGCTCTTCCCCCACCGGATCCGATGTTCTCCATTCCCTCATATCCTCCGTCGATCAAGCAATCTCCAATTCCAAGCCAATCTCCACAAGGACAAGAGCGGCGGTACATAATTTCTCTCTCCAAAAAACTCTCACAAGTTGTGATACATGTGACAGGGTATATATCCTTAGATAGTCCAACCGGAAACCCTAAACCCACAGCCCAAACGTGTACTAGTTGTCGAGTTCGCCCGGGCGCCAAAAATTTGAAGCCCTCAACCGGCTTTTGAGTTCGGTTTCCTCCCCCCCAAACCCACAGCGCAGGAGCAATAAGAAGGGAAGCCATGCATTGAAGCCCCACCATTAATGGATTCCGAAGCTTCATTTAAGCCCAACATCTGAACCTCACTCACCCAGCTCCACAGCTCATTAACTCACCCATCTGATCCCCCCTATTGGATCAACCCAACAGTTGATGACTACACGTGATCTTCAGCCCTGTTCAAACTCTCCTATCGATTGTACAAGCAATAACTCTCACCACCCATTAATGAAGGGCCTGGCACTGATCACTTCCTCCTTCCTTCTCTTGAAGGGTAAATTACACTTTGCACCCCTGAAGTTTAGCTCAAAAACATTTGACCACCCTATAAATAGTTTTAAAAAAACTACATTTTGTCCCTCTCCAATTCATTTTTGATCGGATGAGAATTACCAAATAAGGGAATCAAGTAGTTGACAAAAGCCATGTTTTAAAACCCGGATCGGATTGGATGGTTCAACCGCTGGACCCTTGAATTGGCTCAGATTCTGGGTTTGAGAAACACAAGACCCAAAGTTACCATAAACCTGACAAAACCACTGACCCACTGGTTGAACCGCTAACCCACGTGACCCGTTTGACGGTTCAATGAACCATTGGTTATTAGAAGGATCTTAAAATCTTTTTTTTCGTTGTTTTTTTCGCCTCTTTGATGCGTTTGCTAGAAGTTAATTATTTTTAGAGGACATTATAATTGGTTTAGAAAAAATAGTAGAAAATAATTTTTAACTATTTCTAATAACAAATAATAATAAATTAATTTAGTTATGATATCACGGTCTCGCCATGTGTTGATCCAGCGGTTGAGCTGGGGACCTGTAACCCGATTCTCTTTTTCGTTTGATGAACGGTCCGGTTTTAAAAACATTGGGTCACAGAAGGGGTGTTGTGCTATCATTTCAAACTTTAGGGGGCGATTTGGAACAAAACAAACTATAAGGGGGGGGGGGGGGGGGGTTTAAAGTGTAATTTACCTATTTCTCTTTGGTGACACACGAATCCATGCATCATGGATCACGTGAAGGACAATCAAGGATCCTCCAAGCTCTTCATTGAATGCTCCCTGCATGATTTCCCCACCCTCCCGCCCTTTTTTGAATGTTGCTCCCTTGGTCGGCATATATACCCAACACTCAGGCTACTCTCATGCTATAAACCAAAGGCAAATGAAGAAGTGGAGCAGGCTCCTCGCAACGGTCCTCTTGCTGCTTCCCGCCATGGGTGAAGGCATCCCCTGGCCTCCCCGTAAGTCTGCGGCTGTGATTCGTTCTTGGAACCTCCCTGTTCAATCTCGATGGACGTCATCGTTTCTTGTTCCATTTGTGAATGTGATCGATCGTTGCGACTAACTGCTGCTGTTTTGCTTGGTAGATGCCGTGATTGGTGGAAGCAGCTTGAGTGGAGATAGAGATCAATTGATGCCTTCGAAGGTACAGATCGATCCCCTCTGTTGGATCTTCGGAGGCTGATCATTGCTTCTACTCATTGCTTTGTTGTTGTGTAGGGATGTGATTGCCATGCACCTTTGATCTCTCATTCGTATTGCACTCACCACCTTTTGCTATAGTGCCTTCCTGGGTGTGGATCTTCTGAGAGGGATCATTTGATCGTGGTTATAATCTCAGATGATCAGATAGATTAAAGCCACAGTCGTTCATGGGGGCTGAGTGATCGTCCTTTTGCCCAAAATTTAGGATTAAGTGTGATTCATCGGTCGGACGGGATGTAACAGATAGTAGTGATTCAATTTCGACTGTAACCTATCTTGATCCTTTGAGGTTATAACCTCAAAGGATCCCGTGTCTTCCTTCGCCATATAGCTAATGTCGAGATTTCAAGGCTTAATATACACAAAACACTTGTACAAGTCTATTATACATAATCATTCTGTTGCATAGGCAAAATCTAGATCGTATAATCGTGATACCAAAGTAGTTGATATCACGGTTCAATAACACCCCTCGAGAGGCCAGGATACGTGCATCATAGCCCATCATAGCCACACGATGGCACCCACCACGATAGGTGCATATCACTCTGCCCTAACTGCACCCCATATGTTTATCTGATTTAAATGGTGATACTCACGAAAAGGTTGGTTCCCTCATTTGTGATTGGCCCGTGATACTAGGGTATCAGTGTTATACCAAAGTTTTTCTCGTTACATAGATGTGGCGTGTGTGTGTCCACTTTTGTGTGTTGGGTGTAGGTTCAAATACCTTTCCTTTTAATTTTTTGCATATAGAACCCTAAAATTAGGCTAATTGTATATTTAGCTTTTGAAAATTTATGTTTACATATCGTCTCTTGAAAACTGTGTGACATGTGCAAATCGACCCCTCAGGTTAACTAACATCTATTTGTGGGAAAATATTCCAGGTATATTTGTGGTTTGATGTTACTAGATAGAATTTAACTATGTTCCATCATTAACTCGAGGTCTCAAATGACTATTTTACCCTCAAAATCACTTAACCCAGTCTTATACGCTATCAATTTTCCCTAGTTTAAGGTTTATTGTCTGATTCTTTATGCCTGAGTTTCTCTCTTCTGAGGGTAAGGTCATCCCAATAAAACCGTCTTATAAAAGCAATATTCAAATCATGATTAAACCTCGAATATTCTTTCCAAATAGACGTCAGCTAGCTTGAGGGGTCAATTTTCACAAGTAATCTAGTTTTCAGAGATCGATATGTAAATATAAAATTGTCAGGGGTTAAATACAATTAGCCTAGTTTCCAAGGAGGACCTACATGCAAAAATCTCTTACTTTTTTTTAAAAAAAAGCACAAAATATAGGTCACTCTACCCGCCAGCCAACGATTCAAGTCCATCTTCTTTATAGTCGATCCCTTCATTGATCCTTGATTGGATATGATTTGTATGGGGGTGGCACTAATACATCCTAATCAATCATTTATGGACTAACATTGTATTACCACCATGATCTAAGACAAAACTAAGTTAAGAAAAAAAAAACCATAACAATTTTTTTTAAAAAAAAATAGAGAAAATGTGTGAGCAGTCCCTGACAAAGAGATCAGTTAAGCAACTTAAGCTAAAGGAATTTGAGATGCTATGAACGAAAATATCCTCCACAGTATTTTAAATTTTTTTTTGCATACCATCGAACCAATGAACCTCCAAACCACCGAACTGAACTAGTACTCGCCACCGCCTATCCGAACCTAGCCCTAACCCTAAAACCAAGATCTATGAGACATGGAATGAACCCTAGACCTGGGATCTAAACCGAACCCTAATTGAGCCACCGAACTGCTCACCACTATCGGAGTTGCTCGCCGTTGTTGCCTCCCCGCCTCCGTTCGCGTGCTCTAGAGAGATGGGAGAAGAGGCTGAGGGGTAATTTTTGGTTTCTGAAGAAGATTAGGGATCTAACGTTAATTGAAATGTTTTGACGTCCTGCACTTGCGAGATTTGTTCTGTCAGAGATTGATCACCAATTAACCCAAGAAAATATAACTATTATGTGTCTTTTTTGCTTCAAATGCAGGAGGTGGGCGACGACACTGATTCCCTGGTGGAGATCTATCTGACATGCTCGAGTTTGCCCGACTGCTCGCACGCATGCGGGCCGTGCTTTCCTTGCAGGAGGGTCATGGTGAGCTTCGAGTGCTCGACGGTCTCCGAATCTTGCCCGATCGTCTACAGATGCATGTGCAGAGGAAGATACTATCATGTGCCCTCCAACTGATGATGATGCATTGTTTCCCTTCCCCCTTTTTTCCGGGTGGGCGGTGGCGATTCACTTCTTTTCTGGGATTTCTTTCCTCGGAGTTCATGTAGGTGATTTCCAAGAAATGGGACGTTCCCGAATCCTCGTAAAATGATGAACATTACTTCTACCCACAAATCTTGCCCGGTGAATCATCAGAGTATAAGGCTCTGTTCTTTCCATTTCCATTCGCGAGAGGAAATGAAAATGGTTTCCATTGACTTTCATTTCCATCTCGAGATTTCATTTCCATTCACGTTCTTATCTGTTCTCTTGGCTGAGGAAATTAAGCAAAGAAATATGCTAGAGAAAATCTATCCCGTTTATCTTATTTCCACTCACTTAAGTTTTCGTTCGTATTTCCACGGTTTGAAGAAAAATTGCTTAATTTCCACTCACTTAAGTGAGTTTATTTCCACTCAAAACAACCACCGAAAATAGACGGAAATTGATCGATATCTGCAGAAACGGATTGATTTCCGCCAAGAAGAAGCCAGAAGGAAATACAAAATGGAAGCTTTTGATGGAGACATTACCGAGGATCATTCTTTTCCTAAGAGGGTGGTGGTGGCTGACCTAAATCAGCTGCAAGGAAAATGAATGTCCTATCTTGGAATTGTCAAGGAGCGAGGCGGGACTCGACAATTCGACACCTTAGGGCCCTCCTCTCTGGTGTTCGACCGGATATCTTGGAGACAAAGCGTAACGATCGAGGACCAATCAACATTTATATTGAATCCTCTACAGGTGCAGAATCATCATATTGTCTCAGCAATGGGTTTTTCTGGTGGACTTTGCCTCTGCTGGAAAGATCAACGCTATTACTAACTCATCTGAAAAGGAAGGAGGAAAACCATCAAACCCCGGGTGCCTAAAAAAGTTCAAAAACTTTCATCAATTCGTCTGGACTCGTTGATCTCGGATTCTAGGGTCTGGCCTATACCTGGACTATCGGTCGTAACTCCAAATATCACATCAGAGAAAGATTAGACAACACTGTTATCAAAAACTCCGATTTTTTTAATAAGCCTATTAAAACATGACTTATTCATCAATTGTTCTGTACGCAACTCTTTCTCGATTTTTAAATAAATTCTCTATTTTATAAAAAAGTCACGATTTTCACGTTTTAATCCCAATTTACACATTTTATTTCCTATTAATTGCGTTTTAATCCCGTCATGTATTGCTCAAAAAACCTATTGTAACATCTATATATAAATATGTTCTAAAATCCTACCATTTGTTTCCCGATCTTTCCGATTTATCCCCTTGCCGATTTTTTCCCGACTTCCGACTTGGTAACTATCTGGACAGGGCTCTCGTTGATCCTTTACGGCGAGGAGCTTTTCCAAAAGCTGCAGTTCTTCATCTTCCAGTCATAGGAAGAGATCACTGTCCAATCAGCCTTTGTAAAATTGTATACAAAGCAATCACCAAGATTATTGCCAACCGTTTGAGTCCATGTTTGAGCAGGATTTCGGATAATATCGGTATTGCTCAAGAAGTGCTTCGTACTATGAGATCCAAGAGGGGAGCCTCGGGGTCTCTATGCGCTGAAACTTGACATGTCCAAAGCCTATGATCAACTGGAATGGAATCTCATCTATGATGTGCTTAAACTACATGGATTTTCTTGTCATTTTATCAGATTGATTGCCTCTTGTATCTCCACATCCTCTGTTTTCAGTCTTGATCAATGGCGGTCCAGAAGGTCTGATACTGCCCGAACGTGGGATCAGACAAGGGTGCCCATAATCTCCATTCTTATTCATCCTTCGTGCAGAGATTATTTTTCGCTACATGCAAAAAGATGGAAGACGAGCAGCTTATCAAAGGAATTCGGGTTAGAAGAAATGCACCGAGCATTACACATCTTTTGTTTGCTGATGATTTACTCATTTTCGGGGATGCCAACATCATCAATACCAATAATATCAGCAATTTTCTTGATTCATTTGGTAAATGGTCCGGTCAAGCAGTGAACTTTGACAAGTCATCGATCTACTTCTCAGCTAAATACTTCTTCTTCCATCAAAGATGATATCATTAACCACTTGGGCGTCCGACTGATAAGCAACACCGCTCGGCCTATCAGCCCATCAGAGATCCAAATCAGCAACCAACGTCATCCTCAATGGATCCTCGAAGGGATCGAATACGGAAAACTATTTGGGCAGCAGACACATGGTTCCGAAAGTTAGCCTATTTATTTGGCGACTTTTACCTGGATGTCTACCCACTAGAGATTCACTCTCGAGACACCACCAATTTTATTCTACCAGCCTGCCCAATGTGCGATGCGGAACTTGAAGACATTGATCACCTATTTCTCAAATGCCCTTTTGCTGCAGCTATATGGTTTGGATCACAGATCAATAAAAGATTGGATACAGTCTTGGGGAGGTAACAACAACAAAGATCTCTACATATATGCTGCCATTCAATTATGGTTTATATGGAAAGCCAGATGCATCAAGGTCTTTGAAAATAAGTAAACCCATCCAACTACTACATTGAATCTAGCTATGGCAAGTTTCAATAGTTTGAAAGAAGCTTGGGTTGAGGAACATACCGTCGAGTTAGGGACACAATCTACTGAGAGCATGGGAGGGTCGAGACGAGACACAAAGAATCTTATGAGATGGAAGAATCCACAAGATGGCTCACTCAAAGTTAATGTTGATGGTGCTCTGAAAGTAATCGCTTCAGCGGCAGTGGCGGTTGTTAGAGATTGTAGGGGACATCTTATTGAAGGACGCTCAATTAAGGTCCAATCCACAAATCCGTTGGTGGTGGAGGCAGAAGGGTTTAGGCTGGGGCTTCTCATTTGCAGCAATCTCTATCCGATGGAGAGTTCAGTTGAAGGGGATGCTCTTACAGGTGTTACTATTATCTCCAATGAGAACCTTGCTATTCGATGGCGTATCCAGGCGATCATTCATGACTGCAGGATGATACTTCAGCGACATTCCAATCTTAGAGTTAGCTTCGTCCCACGTGATGCAAATGAAGTAGCACACAATCTGGCATGCCATGCTGCACACAATCTCTCTTTCTGCATTTGGAATACTCTCTCTATACCCTCTAGTTTGAGTAATCTCATTTGTAAAGAGGCATCTTTATGCAACAATTTCAATGAATACTATGTGACTCCTTTTGTTATTCCTATTCAACTATCAGTAACCAGGCGCAATCGATAGATGAATAGGGACTAAACAAGGAGGACCATCTTTCAGGAAAAAAAAAAAACAAATGGCAACAGATTTAGGATAGCATAACAGAGTCAATGGTAACTTTTTTTTTTGGTACAAAAGTCACTGGTAACTTTAACCAACCACAAAGAACTCCATAAAAATTTTGACATCAGAAATAGGTCATTCATAACCAAAGAGAACATTCCGCGTGAGCAATTCCAAAATCCACAAGGCGCCACATGTAGCAGCAATGAGGATCATCCGAATAATAATCAACTTTATCCACGGATATAAACACTAATTTGTTATTTTTATTCACAAGCTGAAGTGGTCGAAAGGAGCAAGCCATTGGGTGGGGGGGCTCAGTTCATTTATAGGATTGTAGAGTGTAGACCAAACCACCCCAATTAGTCATGTTCGCAATGCCGATCAGGGTACATCATTGTTACCAAGTCGGAAAACGAAAAAAAAAGGGCAAAGGAAAAAAATCGGAAAGTAACGACAAAAATGGAAAAAACGAGACAAAAACAAGAAAACATCGGGGAAATAACAAAAAAAAAAACTTTAAAATTATACCAAGTATATATGTCATTTTCCAACATTAAATATAAAAAAAATTATAGCACTACCCAGTGATCAGTGCATCACTGAGCTGGCTGATGCATGCCACGCTCACAGTATGTCCCTCACAAAGATCCTCTCTTCCTCTCTTTCTCTCTCGCAGTGATCCTCTCTCTATTCTTTCTGTCTTTCACGGAAACCGATCACAGCGATGAAGATGGATAAAAGTATAAAAACCCTAACCCTGTGTCTTCTGAGCCAAGATCGGGAGTTTCTCGACCCTTTATCCCGTGTCTGCTGAGCCAACGGGTTATAAAAAACCCCGAACCCGAACCCAAGTAAAAAACCAAACTAATCGTATAAAACGTGTACTTCGCATTTTAAATGTGTATAAAACATATATTGACGTTTTTTTTTAAATGCGAGTTTTATTCTCGTATGCTACGAGTTCGGAATGATAAGTGTTTTATACACGTTTTTTTTAAAAAAACATCCGATTTGGTAACTATGGGGTACAAAAGATAGATTTTGGCCAATAGCCCACCAGGCTTCTTATCACATACTGAGTCCTTGAAAGAGAATTTTTAAATTCCTTAATGGAAAGCGATTTACAGCATAACAAGTGATCGTAGCAATAAGGGTAGCAATCCTTGATCAGCACAATTAGAAATTGACAGTAATTAGCAGTGTTGGGCTTGGCTTAATCATGTTCGGTTCATAAACAGATGGACCCAGCTAACACGAATAGATTATTATGTTCAATTGTCAAGTTATTACGCCAATTATAAAGATGGGTTGGGCTCGGCTTAATTAATGTGATGATGACAGTAATCACACATAGTTAGTAACTTGACAATTCGGGGGTGGGGGGGGGGGAGTGGGAGAGAGATAGATAGATAGATAGATAGATAGAGAGAGAGAGAGAGAGAGAGAGAGAGAGAGAGAGAGAGAGATTTTATTTATTTTCAACTGGCAGGGATAGTCTAATTATATAGGCAACCAGGCACCCAAATAGGGACATGTTCACTTGGGCCATGGGGTGCCAAAGGCTCCAATTGATCCAACCACCCAATCCAAAGGGTGCCAATGGAAGCCCAACGGGAAACTGTACCAGCTAACCAGCCCAATAGTTATAAATTGCTGGTCGAGTCAACTTGACTCGCACGCACTTGAGTCAAACTATTGGTACTCCAAGCCAATTGGTTCAATTGGCACTCGGTCGACCCATTGGGTGGAACCTAGCAAAAATCAAAGGCGCACCAAGAGACTGGCGACGATAAGGCCATTCAACGTGCACCTACAAGCACCTCTACAACATCACTGCCCACTGCCCATGTCGCACGTGCGTGTGCGTTCCAGTGCTTCGCACTGCACCACAAAATTTTGTACACATCTCTCTATGCTCTAAACAAATGATCTAGAAGTGCAAAGGTTTATACAACCCTCCGACTCCACTTAATTTTCTAATAGAGGACCAAAAACTTTCATTCACAAAGGAAGTTTTGGTTCAAAAACAAAAAACTTCATTCACAAAGGAAGTTTCAATGATAAAACATTTTTCATCTTCTAAATAAAGTTTTCGAAGGAAATGTCTTTACAATCAAAATTCAATCTTTTTTCAAATTCAAATGTATGCATATTATCCCATTTCTAACATATGTAACAAACAACCTAACATGTACAAGAAGGTTATGAGTGCACTCGGCATCGTTATTCTCTTACAAATTGTATTTCATTAAATTGTACTTTTTGCTTAACTACAAATTGTACTTGATCAAATTGTTCAAATATGGGGATACATCATCGTAAAGTGTTAGTTGCTATGGTTTATGACTTACTACTTCCATCCAAGTCCTCTTTTGTCTTGCTTCTTGACACTTCATGACAATGAGATTCACGCCTCACAGAGCTACTCTTCATCTTCTCCTAAGCATACTAAACTATATTTGAATCATCATCAATCCACTTCAAATTCCCTTGCTCCCATCACTTACATAGACAAAATAAATTGCTACTTTTACGAACATGACTTGAAACTCGAGTTCCATATTGCACATGAAAAGTAAATGTGTAACCTAAATGCAAATTGAGATTGAATCCCCTTATCATGTAAGGTTACATGGTATCAACATAGTCACCAAGTTATCCGGTTTTTTTTTTAAACGCGTTTAAAACACGGATTATTCCTCAGCTGATTAATAGCCGTTTTATACCCCGAACTTAATACATCACCAAATTAGGTGTGTGTTTTTTTCCTTTTTTTCTTCAAAAAACCACTTTTAGAACATCGAATCCATGTTATAGATTTATATTAACTTGTTTATATGTAATGTTATATGCATGTGAGTCATGTGACTTAGGTATTTATTTGTATGGATTTTGCCAACTATAACTATATATAGGCCACATTTTAATATAATGGAGCATCCTTGTGCTCAAGTCATTTTCATTAGGTTTCATTATTCAAACAATCTTCTACTCTAAGCTTTGTTTTTCTCGATTATCATAGATCTCATTATTAAGTTTTAACTATTCGTATTCACTATATATTGACTTGTTGTCTTATGAATGCCACACTCTGTATGTAGGCAAAAAAGTTGACTTAAGGATTCCAAACTTGCCGATTTTTTCTAAATCCCACCCTCGCCAATTAAATACCGATCCTGATTTTTCCTCTAATTTTTCTATGTTTTTTCATGAACTTCTCGATTTTTATCGAACTTTTCCGAGTTCTACCCTCACAAACTTATTGCCGAACCCGAACCTAGTGACTATGGGTATCAGAGCTTTGAGGAGGGAGGTTGAGCTCTCTCTCTCTCTCTCTATATATATATATATCTCTCTCTCTCTCTCTCTCTCACTGCTGGCGCTCTCTCCTCTCTCTCTCTACCGCTGGCTCTCTCTCACCGCTGGCCGGAGATCCGAAGCAGTCGGAGAAAATACTTTGCACCGTATTTACTCGATTGAATACATTGTGGTAGTATTTGCTTCAGTTCTCTAAACGTTATAAATTCAATCGAACCAAGGCTACCTATTTGATTGAAATTAAAAAAAAATCTACAATGTTCCTGTAAATGTCATATATTCAGTGTTCTAAAAAGCGGTCTAGGCGACCGCCTAGGCGGCGCCTAGGCGCTAGGCGGCCCCCCACCGCCTCGCCTAGGCCCTAGGCGCTCCAGAAAAGCGGCCAAGCTCACAGGCGGAGCTAGGCGGCCGCCTAGGCGGTCTAGGCGGGGCAAGGCGGCCGCCTAGGCGGTCTAGGCGGGCTGAGGCTGGCTAGGCGGACCAGGCGAGCCAGGCAGGCTGAGGCTGATCAGGCGGGTTGAGGCTGGCCAGGCGGACCAGGCGGGCTAGGCGGGCTGAGGCTGGCTAGGCGGACCATGTTTGCTTTTGTTCTTGTTAATCACTCAATCTTGAATTATGGTTATATACTTGTTCTTTAAAATAATGGTTTGGGATAATCTTGAACTTATATTAATTTTTAAACATATATATTATATAATATCAAAATAATAATTTAAATAATTTAAAAAAATGCAAAACGCCTAGGCGCCGCCTAGGCCGCCTAGGCGCTAGGCGGCCCCCCACCGCCCGACTAACGCCTAGCGCTTTTTAGAACCTTGCATATATTTATGCATAAATCCAAATCTACCCAATGGAGCGAATAGTAATCTTGAAGAAGGATCCGAAGAAACCTTCTATACACTCACAAAAACCAAATTACAATTCACGACAGCAAACAACAAAGGGAATTCAAGAAAGATCATTGACCTCAATTTAGCCGAGGGTGATGGAGGAGAAGTCGAGCTGGGCGGCGATCTCGTCGAGCTGCTTCTTGACGCTCATGTCGATCAGCTTCGACCCGGAGCTCCCGTACCGGATGGTGAACCCGGCGATGAGGGAGGGGTCGATCACCGTCCTGATCCGCACGTTCTTGGCCCCGGTGAACCGCTGCACCGTCTGGGCTATCTGGGACAGGTGCTGCGACTCCAGATTGACCACCGACGACACGACCGCCACCTCCGTCCCGGTCATCTTGTTGTAGCATGCCTCGAACTCGTTCACGATCTCCCTCAAGAGCTCCGTCCGCTTCATGTCGACGACGATGTTGAGGAAGTTGGCGGTGTGGGGCTGGAGCTGCGACGATCTGGCGATGTCTAAGATCATCTCCCGCTTCTTCTCAACGGAGATTGTCGGGTTGGCGAAGAACGTCTGGACGCCCGGGTTGGAGAAGAGTTGGTCCAACTTCTCAATGTCGGCGGCCGTCGCCTCCAGGGTTCCGTTAGACTTGGCGACATCAGCTAGGGCGGTGGCGTAGCTGGCGGCGGCCTGGTCCATCATGGTAGCGCCGGCTGCCCCGCGGCGGGGGCAGGCGGAGCGGGGGAAGGCGAGCTTGAGGGAGCGAAGGCGGAGGCGGGGTGCGGCGGGGAGGGAGCGGAGTGATGAGGAGATGGGGGAGGCTGTTGGCGGCGAGATTTTCCGGTGGAGGGCGGTCGGAGATTGCCGGAGGGCAGCCATCTCGACTGTTGTTCGGGCGGTGGGTGATGGGAGATTGTGAGAGACTTTATGGTGGATGTCTGGACGGTCGGGGTATTGTGGGCTTGGGTGATCCAACGGAGGAGAAAAGCTGGTTTATTTTATTTTAATTTTTTCTTTTTTGTTAGGGAGAAAGTATGGTTTATCTTCTTAGTTCAGGCTGACGATGGCCTTAGGTTGCTGAGTGAGTAAGATATTGCCACGTGTGAGTTTTTGGATGAGGTGAGGCTTTGGACTCGAATCTATACTATATATTAAAACGGAAGCCTTACAAGGAGCTTCTGCCATGTGGCACAGCATTAAAAGCATTAATTTTAATTAAAATTCATTTCTATGCATGCCAATTAATGCTCTCATGATCTATTTCTTTTTTGGATGGTAGTGATTTCTTCCGATGCCCATGGCCATAAATGAAAATTTAAACCCATTTCTCTGCCCATTAATGCTCTTATAATTGATTCCTTTCTTATTGGCATTTGAACCCCTTCTTGCATGCCGTTTTAAATTAAACGCTCTATCAGTTTGCAAACTATTTTCTCCCATTAGTGGAAAGTTAAACTCATTTCACCTGATGCCCATAAATGCTCATTTATAATTTTAATATTTTATTCCGTGCATTGCACGGGTTCAATACTAGTTACATATAGAGCCAATGCGAAACCGACATTGCATCAAAGCCAGTGTCGAATCCAAAGCAAGCAAAGCACAGTCAAGTTGAGGAGGGAGATAGATCAAAGGGAGAAGTGACTCCAAGTTTTCTCTCTCTTTCTAAATCCTCAAACCATTGTAACACCTCTTTAGCATTCCATCCAAAACTCTTTCGAAAAAATATCCCCAAACGAGATAAAGGATCAGAAGGCCCAAGGTGATTTTTCCTACAATCCCCTAATCTCACTCAACCGCACTCCCCATGTCGGACCGCTGCTTGTAATATCGTACGGTTCCAGTGAAACAATAGCATCTACCACGTCATCGCCACACGAGTTCTTTTTGCGCCTACACTCACCAATGGGGTTCGAATGGTATCTTAACTGCGATCGAACATGAGTTTCGTCGATTTATGTAACATCCGCCCCCAAACACACAAAATATTGCCCGTTTGCTCATGCCCATATGAAAACTTTTCAGGAGGTCACCCATCCTAGTACTACTTTCGTCCGAGCACGCTTAACTACAGAGTTCTTACGGGATCCGTAACGACGCACGATTTTAAGATTTGTCTTCTATATTTGGGAGGAAAAATTATATAAGTAGCTCATGATTTCCTTCTCTCCAGGCGATGTGGCCGGGGCTAACTCGTGGCTTTGGACACCTCATCACACCTCATCTATCTTGGCATCACAATTTCAGGCGTCCTGGTTATTACACAATTTCTATGGGCTGAATCTTCTTCCTTTGGTGGTCTACATCTAGTTAATTGGCATGCTATTTAATCTATCTGCCTATAGCCAATGCATGGGCATTCGTCCACTAAAACTCGTTTGACAAGCTCTTATGACCAAGCCGACTTATATTTTTAATCTTTTACAATTCTTCTCTTTGGGGGACCTTTTGTAGTCATAAATATGGAAAGTTGTCCTTATGGTACTGACTTAAACATCATAGACATTCTGTTGGGTTTAGTACCACATCGGTTAGGGACTGAGCGATGATATTCTTATATACCCTCTGTTGACCTTCCCTTAGGACCCGGATTTTGGGGCGAGAGGGTATCTACAAATGGTATCAGAGCTAGGTTCCCGTCCAGTCTGATCAAAATATGACCAGGTTGTGCCTGAGGAGTGCCACCTCCCCTGGTCAGCCCGCACAAGAGGGGGGGTGGCGAGTGTTCATGTTGGAATTGATGAGATCTATAGCTCGTAAAAACTTATAGTTTAACTGTATATGGTTGATAGCTGAGGATTGCATCTTGGTACGTACTTTAGTACGTGTTCTGATTACAAGACAGAGAGCCATGGATAAATAGTAATCCACTTGAGTGGGAGACTCAATGGACTGGTCATATATAACCTAAATACGTTTACAGCTCTGATTATGGTTGTTTGCCATATCAGGATAAGCTGTTAGGATGACAGAGCGTGGGTGTCTCCACCATGGTCATTACCAAGCATAGTGTCTATACCCGAATAGTACCAACACGGTGTATCGATCGGTGAGCAGAGACTAGTGCACTAAGTCATGTTTTCGTTTAGAGTAAAACGATCATAAACCCTGAGAAACCACGACTGGTGGGCTAACCAGTTATGTGGTGCTTTGGCGTATCAATGTGTAAGGGTCCAGTTACGTAACCCAAAACCACGGTGTGTTGGGTTACCCGGCTGGCATCGCTTCAGCATGCCACTCCTGCAGGCCATCCACATGTGCATCCCTAACGAGAGGTGCATTCATTGGTTTGACTTATGTTGTATTAAACCCTGACCCAGTGGTCACAGTTGGATTATTGATTGGATTCGATTATTCGGCAGGATAATTGGAGATACGATGTATACAGTCAATCTGAAAGGAACCGAGTCATATGAGCACTCGAGTCTGATGGCATTCTCCATCGATCGAGTCACATAATGGCACCAAGTAGAGGAACAATGGATTTACCACTACTAAGCAGAGAGCAGGGGTATGTGGGAGAATATAGTAAGTCCAGAGGAATTAGAGTGCAACCAACGTCGCACTCTGGGTGGCCACATAGGTTAACTCAGACTCAGAGAATCGATGGTATACTCGGGTAATATGTTAATCGAGTCCAAGTTGGAAGCCATAAACCCTGGTCCCTGAAGGTTCCACCTTATCGACATTATGTATGGTTCTTGAACCATCTTCTCGAAACACATGACATGGTTAGAGGAAGCAAAGAGTCCAACCTTATGCTCTATGTGTGCTTTGCACTGGAGCACGGTAGATGCGTAACTTTGTGTGTGTACTAAGGGGAAACCCTAGAGTGGTACAGAGACACACGAAGTGATCCCTTACCATAAGTGGACTTCGCGACATGGGTGTGATGCACCTGGACATATTGCGACTTGACTAGTTGACTTTACTAGGGCCACCAGAGCACTAGAGTGATAACCGGTTTTATGGGACATGGTAGTGAGAGGCCTTTCCCGTTAGTCTAACCTTAGGCTAGGCTTTAGAGCATTAGGGTGATAGCGATAGCCGGTTTTATAGAGCATCGATATTCTCAGAGTATGAATATGATCCTTAAGCGAAGAAATCAACTTGATGTAGGGATTATGATACTTCGAGTTTAATTAATGCTTCGCAAATGGCTTGAAATGCTAGTAGGAGCACAGTATGACCAGAGTCTAGTGTATAGGTTGTTGTGACCTTAGTTTACACTTGTACTTGCATTAAAATAGCACTCAATTCTAATAAGGGATGCGTAAGAGGATTCATTATGATCTTTGGCCTCCACAGCCAACTGCTTTGTGTCTGGGTGGAAGGGCGCAGCTCAACATCCCCCTCGGATGAGAGTTATGTTTTTTCATACTAGATGACTTAGTGGTCTCCTTCAGGATATGACGATTACGGGGTAAGAAGAGAAAATCTTTTTATCCCACCCTTATGGGGGCCGTATGAACTCCCGCATTATAATTGCCTAGGTTTGTGGGTAAGTATCTGAAGTATACGTGAGGCTTTCGTTACTTCACATTAGGATCATGTAGCACTAGCCAAAAGGACAATCATGGTCCATCAAAGCCCTTTATTCACAGATTTGGATTGGATCAAGAAAAGACCCGTGTGAGCGGATGGCACTGCACACTGCCCCCTCGGGCGGATGTATTCGATTCCGATATCTCACATACATGGTTAATTAATCCATAGAGGTGTCTTCACTGTGAGGGTAGCGGTGACATTTGGATATAATTAGCTTGTTTTCAAAATATATAAAATGAGTTTTCTGTATTCGTTTATTCAACCATATAGTTTCCATATCCGTTATCCCACAAGAGAACTAATTATCGGGTCTCTAATTACGTAGAACAGAAGCACTATCTTCAATTTATGCTTAGGGTTATAAATGTACATTGGCTTACAATCTTAATATCCCTGAACCAGATCTAACGAGTCCAGATACCACTAAGGCACTAATTAGGGCATATGACGACTAACGAGAGTCTTAGGAAATATATAAGTGCTATTTCATAGCAGACTTGCGGATAATTCTTTAAAAGTAAGTCAAAGATATGTTAGGTCTTCTGAAATAAAAGTTTTACTTGCATTAGATATCTAAAAGGCGAGGTCAGTAGACTTATTGCTTTACCATCAAGAGACTCGTCGGTACCGAGATGTCTGAGGGTATGCTTGTTCGGGAACACATATTTGAGTTTCAGATATTCCAAAGATATAGTGCTAGATGACGAGGTGGTGGAAGATATCTGTCATGCATCATTGTTTAAAACCTTCAAAAGCGTTGTTAGAGACTTTAGATTCAATAAGCTAGAGATGACTAACGCAGAACTTCTGAGAAGCTTTCCAAGAGACATAGGATAGGATCAAGATTAAATGCAAAGCCTTTAATCCTTAACCTAGGTCTTCTCTAGAAGAGCCTAAGAGTGTAACTTATCAGAATCTAAAAACTATATTAGTACAAAACTGGTATGGACTCCTAAGTCTGGTGATGCCAAGAATGGAAATATTTTCACTGTGGCAAATAAAGGGGGTACTGAAAGATAGTGTATGGCCTCAAGATGTTAGGGGTTGAGTCACTATCTAGTAGCAGTTTCTTCTGCTTCTTAGAATGTGAATTTTGTGTCTACAAGGATACAAAGAAAATAGAAAGCTACTTTATGGTGAAGTTATCCTAATATAGGTGCTGATGCCATAAACAACTGTAGAAGTTGTTAGATATGATTATCTTAGTTTTTCCAAAATATAGATTTTGATCTTTAGAGACTTAATTATGTTTCCTCTTTATTAAATAAAGTTTTTTGTTTTAGACGGCACCATTGGTGTGTCTCTTAAACTGAATGGATATCTTCATTGCTAGAGGAATATTTTAGAATAATCACTTTATATTTAATCCTAATTCGGAAATATATTTTATGATAGCTGCAGCGTTTGATTTAAATTCATCTAAATCCTTTGGAGAAGCTAACCTATTTATAGGCTTTCTAATTTAGACACTTTGTCTCATATAAATTCAAAGATTAAAGATGGCTGAGTTTCTATTCACATATTTCTCGGAGATCCTTTTTAACCAGTAAGTGTTATCTGGAAGGCAGTAATGAAAAGAGCCACTAAGGTATTAGTGTTAGTTAGTTTTGATGATTGTGGTTCCAAGAGTATCTAAACGGTAGGAGGATTTTCTATTTAATTAAGAGAATGAGTACCTATCAGACGGGTTCCATGGGGTCCTGAGGGAGCATGAAATTACTTTCCAATTAAATGCTCCAAGGATGACATGCTAGAATAAAATCTCTAGGAGAAAGAATTGGACCCTATTGGATATGGTCCATAATATGATGAATATTGTCAAGTGTACCACTCACTTTCTGGTGGGGTTGTACCTTAAAATAGTAGCTTATAGCTGGAATTATCTCTTATCTAAATCAGTGCCTCAAACCTATAGAGAGCTATGATCTAAGCAAAAGCTGACACTATGGTGTCTCAAGATATAGGGTTGTCATACACTTGTGCGGAAGGACAAAAGGGATGAGATTGAGATGAAGTTCCAGGTATATCTGTTTATAGGTTACCCTAAAGAGGCATAATGTGGACTGTTATATGATCTTGAGGTTTGGAAGATAATTATTTATACGAATATCATCTACCTAGATCGAGATTATATTATAGACCACACGTTTACCGATAAGATAGTTCTGAGTGAACTACTGGGTACTGGTAGAGGACGCACATCCAAAAGCATAGTGGGAGTGGATGATACATAAACTAGTATACCAGATACTTTAGGAACAATTTATTTTATACCACCACCACCTTGTCATTGTAGGAGAACCATCAGAGCTCCTGAAAGATACTATAGAGAAACTTTGATAGCTAATTCAAACTTTCAGGATGATGATCCCTAGAGCTACGACGAAGTAGTGGAAGCTTCCAACAGTTCTGATTGGCAAAAGACCATGGAGGTGTGGGTGCAAAATCAGGCTAACACCCGACAGTGGGACCGTAGCCCCGCCTGGGCCCACAGAGATAACAGTGGGACCTGCAGCTCAAGTTTGACAGTATTCTCCACTGCTCGAGTCACGTCATGATATCAAGTGGAAGGACAGCGGGTTTACCACTACTAAGCGGAGAATAGTGGTATACGAGAAAATATAGTAAGTCTAATGGAATTAGTGTTGGAAGTTAATCCGGGTCAGAGGCTCGCAGCGGAAGCGATTTGGCGGTCGAAAGACCGTTCATGATGCACGTTACACTATTTAATTTTCATAGAAACTAATCTACATATGTGTACATATGTATGCACGAGAATCGAAAACCCCTAACGGCAATCTAGCGTAATGATTAACTAGCATGCATGCAAATCATAATGCTCGCTAGATCTACATGTTAGATTACACATACCTTTCGTACGGATCTTTTAACCGCGGAGAATTGTCTTCTTTGTCGATAGAGACGGAAGATCGTTCGCGAAGATGCCGATGGTACGAATGGAGATGTTGCCTTCTTGTTCACCCGATCTCACACGATGCACGGAACGTCGCTCTCGGATCTCTGAGTGCCTCCGAAGAATGACCCTTCTCCTTCTTCAGAACTCCACGCGAGGAAGACGAAGTAGCAAGTGGGAAACGGGAGATGAAACGGGAGAGAACTAGAGAGATGAGAGGTGGGGGGGTTCGGATTTTCTAGCACATTGGGCCGGCGCCCATAGGTCTTTTTATAGGGTCGGCCAACCCCCTTGGATAAGGATCCAAGGGGATAATGACCCCCTCTCATTATCTCTCCATTATCTCCTTTTTATCTCTCTGCGTATTTATCCGTTTTCCCACTTTTTAGGGCTCGACTTTATCCGTTTTTATCGCCCCATCCCTATCTATATGGTCGGCCCTATAGATGAGGGATTCTTATCCCTACATCATAGGGCCGGCCCTAGCAAGGTGCCTCACTACTAGGGTCGGCCAATAGTGAGGTCCGGCAGAGTGAGGTTTTTACCAAAACGCCCCGACGTCTCATTTTGACCATTTCTAGCGTGCGATACCGGGCCACTTCCTAAGTGATCTTTACTAGTTACCTACTATTAACTGAGGCCACCGGAGGGTGCCTCTAGCAAAGTCAACTAGTCAACTCGTAACATACCCCGGTGCATCGCACCTATGCAGCGAAGTTCACTTATGGCTAGGGATTACTACATGCGACTCTGCACTAGTCTCGGGCTCAACCCTTAGTACTCGTATGTAGTTACGCATCTACCGTGCTCTAGTTCCAAGCACACACGGAGCGTATACTTCTTTCTTCCTCCTAATGCTTATGGTGTTCCGAGGAGACGGTTCAAGAACCGTACATAATGTTGATAAGGTGGAACCATCAGGGACCGGGGTTCATGGCTTCCAACTCAAGCTCGATCGACACACTACCCGAGTGTACCATCGATCCTCTGAGCTCGAGTTAACCTGCGTAGCCACCCAGAGTGCGACGCAGGCTGCACTCCAATTCACCCAGACTTACTATGTTCTCCATCATACCCCTGCTCTCCGCTTAGTAGTGGTAAACCCGAGGTCCCTCCACTTGATGCCATGATTCACTTCGAGCGGTGAAGACTACCGTCAGACTCGAATGATCATATGACTTGGTTCCTTCCAGGTTGACCTATACATCGTACCTCTGATTACCCCATCGAGTAATCGAACACGGTCAACAGTCAAACTGATGACCACCAGGCCTGGGTTTGGTACAGTGTAAGTCACACCAAGGAACGCACCTCCCATCAGGGGTGTGGATGGCCTACAGGAGTGACACGCTAATGCAACGTCAGCCGGGTAACCCAGTACACCGTGGTTTTGGATCAGTGTATATGGACCCTCACACATTAGTGCACCAAAGCACCATGCAACTGGTTAGTCCATCAGTCGTGGTTCCTCAGGGTTTAGGACCGTTTTACCCTAAGCAGAAACACAGCTTAGTGTACCAGTGTCTGCTCACTGATCTGTACACCGTGTTAGTTCCGTTCAGCCACAGACACTGTGCCTGGTGATGACCATAGTGAAGACATCCCATGAACTGTCATCGCCAACAGCTTATCATGATGAGGCGACCAACCTGATCATAGCTGCGAACATATTTAGGTTATACGGGACCAATCCACTTAGTCTTCAACTCAGTGGACTAACATATAACCATGGCTCTCTGTTCTCTAAAGAACACGTAACTATGTTACGCACCTATATGCATCTCATATATATTAATAACTATCAATCTTTATTAGACCAAAACTTAAAGTTTTACAAGCTTAGAACACATCAATCCTAACAATCTCCCACTTGGTCTAGCGAAGCAAAACGGTTTTGACTCCCATCGCGTACACATGTCGCTCGAATGCCTTGGTAGGTATTGCCTTTGTGAAAGGATCAGCAACATTATCTGTAGATGCAATCTGTGTCACCGCTACTCGCCCTTGCTTTTGAAACTACCGAATCAAGTGAAACTTGCGCTCAATGTGCTTCCCCTTTTGGTGATGTCTTGGCCCCTTTGCTTGTGCTACCGCCCCACTATTGTCGCAGTAAAGCAAAATAGGTAACTGGGCCTCTGGTACGCACCCCAAATCCGTAAGGAATTTCTTGAGCCATACCGCCTCTTTGGCTGCCTCGCACGCTGCAACGTACTCAGCCTCTGTGGTAGAGTCTGCAATGCATTTCTGCTTCACACTCTGCCAACTAACCGCTGCTCCCCCTACCATAAACACAAAACCTGATGTCAATTTCCTGGATTCCAAATCTGACATAAAGTCAGAATCTGTATATCCAATCGGCGTTAGTTCTTGTCCAGTGTAAACCAACTCATAGTGCCTTGTTCTACGAAGGTACTTGAGTATACACTTCACAGCTGTCCAGTGATCTGGACCCGGATTCGACTGAAACCGACCCATCATTCCTACTGCAAAACAGATATCAGGCCTTGTACAATGTATAGCATACATTAGACTACCTAATGCCGAAGCATAAGGTATCTTCTGCATTTCTGCTCTCTCCTCAGGTATCTTAGGACATTGATCCTTTAGACAGTTTTATGCCATGTCTAAATGGCACAAAACCCTTCTTAGAGTTTTGCATGTCAAATCTAGCCATAACCTTATCTATATACGCAGCCTGTGATAGCGAGAGAATCCTGTTCTGGTGATCACGTGTTACCTTGATCCCTAAAACATAACTCGCTTCACCTAGGTCTTTCATATCGAACTGTGTTGACAACCAGACCTTTACCGTTGACAATGTTCCTACTTTATTCCCAATGAGTAGAATATCGTCTACGTAAAGTATCAAATATATCACTGTAGTCTTATCACTCCTCTTGTATACACATGGTTCATCCTCATTTTGAGTAAATCCATATGACTGGATTGCCTGATCAAAACGGATGTTCCAACTTCTAGATGCTTGCTTTAGTCCATAAATGGACTTCTGCAACTTGCAAACTAGATGTTCCTGACCCTCTGACTCAAAACCTGGTGGCTGCATCATATAAATGTCTTCTTCCAAATTCCCGTTAAGGAATGCTGTCTTGACATCCATTTGCCAGATCTCCCAGTCATAATGGGCTACAATGGATAGGAGGATCCGAATAGACTTTATCACAGCTACCGGCGAGAAGGTTTCGTCAAAGTCGATTCCTTCTCTCTAGGTATAACCCTTGGCAACTAATCTAGCTTTATAAGTCTCAATTGATCCATCAGATCCTCTCTTCCTTTTATACACCCACTTACACCCAATAGGTTTAATATTGGATGATGGTGTAACAAGAGTCCAGACAGCGTTATGGGACATTGATGCAATTTCTGCCTCCATAGCCTTTTGCCAGTCAGAGCTGTCAGAAGCTCCCACTGCCTCATCGTAGCTCAGTGGGTCATCCTCCTGACCCTCTGGATCAACCAATAAGGTTTCTCCATAGTATCTGTCAGGAGCTCTGATGTTTCTCCCACTGCGACGAGGTGGTGGTAGTGTTACAGGATTAACAGCTTCTACAGTATCTGGTACATTATTATCTGTAATGTCAGCTCCCACTATGCTTTCGGATGCGCTATCTGAACTAGTACCCAGCAGTTCATCCAGAACTACCTTACTAGTAGGTTTGTGGTCCACAATATAATCCTGTTCTAGGAAATAGGCGTTCGTAGAAACGATCACCTTCTTTTCCTCAGGATCATAAAATAGACCACCTTTGGTCTCCTTAGAATACCCTACAAATAAGCATACTCTGGTTTTAGATTCCATCTTTTCCCTTTTATCCCTTCGCACATGTGCAGGGCATCCCCATATTCTGAAATGCTGTAGCAATGGCTTTCGCTTTGACCACAGTTCTCTAGGGGTCTGAGGCACTGACTTAGACGGAACGTGATTCAGAATATAAACTGTTGTTTGTAGGGCATATCCCCAAAAGGTCATTGGTAAACTGGCGTAACTCATCATGCTACGAACCATGTCCAACAAGGTTCGATTCCTTCTCTTGGAAACTCCATTCTGTTGTGGGGTACCTGGAGCAGTTAACTGGGATTTTATCCCATGCTCTACCAAATACCCTAGGAACTCGTCAGATAGGTATTCACCTCCTCGATCAGATCGAAGGTTTTTTATATATTTACCTGTCTGCTTTTCTACTTCAGCCCTGAACTCTTTGAACATGTCAAAGGATTCCGACTTCCGATGCATCAGGTAAATGTAACCATATCTTGAGTAATCATCAATGAAAGTGATGAAGTACTCATGGCCTCCTATCGCCTTGACGTTCATGGGTCCACACACATCTGAATGGATTAACTCTAATACCTCAGTGGCTCTTACTCCTTTGCCTTTAAAGGACCTCTTGGTCATCTTGCCTTCCAGGCAGGATTCACAGGTGGGAAGGATCTCCGTAGAATCTGTTTCCAGAAGCCCGGCCTTCACCATTCTATGGATCCTGTCTAAGGCAATATGCCCAAGTCGTAAGTGCCACAGGTGGGTTAAATTTTCCGAAGGATTCTTACGCTTAGATGAATTAACATTAAATGCTGAAGTTATTATGTTATCTTTTTCAAATTTAGGACTTACAACATAGAGATGATTCTGAACCATTCCTCTTATTATAAAAGTTCCATTCAGTTTAAACGACACACCAGAAGCATCAAAATAAACTGAATAACCTTCATTAACTAAAAAAGAAACAGAAATTAAGTTACGTCTCAAGGACGGTACATAAAAGACATCTCTAAGAGTCAAAGTCTTATTATTCGAAAAACTAAGATTAACGTCTCCAATAGCTTCAGCAGCAGCCACGGCCTCAGTTCCCATGCTCAAGGTCACCTCTCCATCAAGCAATCTTCTGCTTTCTCGAAACCCCTGAAGAGAGTTACAGGCATGGTTAGTGGATCCAGAATCCACAATCCAACTAGCAAAAGTACTATTACTTGAAAGAAATGATTCAACAACTAAGAGTTGTAGATTACCTTCACCAGCATTCTGAGGCTTCTTGCAGTCCTTCTTCCAATGACCCTTCTGGCCACACCGGAAGCACTTCGTGCTCGGTTTCTTTGATTCTCCAGACCCAGAGGCCCCAGTAGAGTCCAGCACAGGCAGTGACTTAGGTTTCTTTTTATGTTTCTTGCCCTGAGGTTTACCAGGCTTCTTGAAGGATCTGCGTTGCACGTGAAGTGCTTCGCCCTTCTACTTGAAGCCATCCTCAGCTGCCTGGAGAGCTCCCAGAAGCTCTGCATTTGTCATAGCCAACTTGTTCAAATTAAAGTTGGTGACAAAGCCTTCAAAGGCTCCAGACAGTGATGAGAGGAAGATGTCTGTCATCACCTCGCCTTCTAGCACAATGTCCATGGTAGCTAGTTCGTTCTGGAACCCAAACATTTTCATCATGTGTTCCCGAACCAGCGTCCCATTGGACATCTTAGTGCCGATGAGTTTCTTGATGGTAAGGTATCGCGTAACGCGATTGTGACCTTCAAACATCTCCTTCAAGTACAACATCATGTCAGAAGCGTCGGGCATCTCCTCGACTTGCTTCTGCAGAGTTGTTTGCAAGGATGCTATAATATAGCATTTACATATCTCATTAGATTCCTTCCAGTCAGTGAATGCCTTTAACTGTGCCTCTGTGGGATTGGGTCCTGGCAAATCTGGCTCAGGGTCATTAAGGGCTGTCATATGTTTCCCAATCCTTAGGACCAGGTACAGGTTGCGCTTCCAGTCCTCATAGTTGGGACCGGTAAGTTTGTGGTCATTTAGGATAACGGACAGGGGGTCTAACTTAGTCATCTGAAAATAAAAATTGAAAAATGAGTATGCATTAAAAAACTTATTTTATGGATTTTTAAAACAAGCTAATTATATCCATATGTCAACGCTACCCTCAAGCGAAGTCATTACCATGGATTAATTAACCATGTATGTAAGATCTCGGAATCGACTGTACCTGCCCTAAGGGGCATCATACAACGTCAATCCGCTTACACGGGCCTTTTCCTTGACCCTATCCAAATCTGACAACTAAGGGCTGCGATGGACCATGGTTATCTTTTGGCCAGTACCACGTGATCATCGTTGTCTTCGCAACGAATACCTCATGTGTACTTAGGATGCTTACCCACGAGCCTAAGCAATTACGACACGGGAGTTCATGCGGCCCCCACTAGGGTGGGATGAAAAGCCCTTCTCTCCTGGCCCCGTAATCGCCATATCCTCAGGGAGGTCATTAAGTAATTCGGCATGGAAACACACAGCTCCTACCCTAGGGGGTGTGAAGTTATGCATCCCCACCCAAACACAAAACGACTGGCCGTGGAGGCTAGAGGATCTTATAAAAGGCCTCTCTTGCATCCCTTATAATTCTGAGGGTTATTTTGCGAGTATGAATTTATGCAAATGCAAAGGTAGCGACCTCCTAAATACTAGACCCTAGTCACACCATGCTCCCACTAGCGTTCAAGCCCTTCGCCTAGCATTAATCACTCTCGGAATATCATAGTCCCTGCCTCAAGTGGATTTCTCCATTCAAGGGTCACATTACATATTCCAAGAATATCGATGCTTTGCAAAATTGGTTATCACGCTAATGCTCTGGAGCTAATCCTAGAGTCAGACTCACTGGAAAGGACTCCCACTAGTCATGGCGCCTTGATTATAGATTTGACAATTGATGTTCAATGGATCTCCATCTCATCTTTGATTTCGATGCTGGCCAAATAGGCACACCCGACTAGTCGGGTGCTCTCCTAATGGTGGCATAACCTTATGTGATGGGATCCCACTAACATCAAAAGTCAACTAAATAATAGGCGTCATCTAGCAGGATCCTAACCTCAAACAGTCGCTTGGACCGGAGGGGAAAGGCATCCCTCTGAAAACTGATAATCATATTATCTCATCGGGGTTCGATATGAAGCATAAATAACTAATTAAAGAAAGCAACCATTAAAACTGAATTAAGTTCAGGGTCCGACCCCTGAACCTAATTTGCACAGCGCAGGCCTCTAGCTTTCTTCGCAAGGTTCCTCGGTCCGGCTTCTTCGTCGCGCTCGCGAACACTTTGCCGGATCGTCTTCATCCTCCAGGGTTCCGCTTCCGCTCCCGATGGTGGATTTCTTTGGCATATCTTTCTTCTCGATCTGTAACCGAAAATTCTAGTACGCTTCGAGCAAGTGCTCGCTCGTACACAATTTCCTAGAAAGAAGAGAAAACACACCTAGAAAAAAAGGCCATGGGAAACCGAGGATGGTCAACCCCCATCACTCGCCCAATCTACGGCTCAATTACAAATCCACACATAGAAAGTAAATCCAGACATTTGCTAACTCGGGGTCCGACCCCCGGTAGCAAGCACAAAGCATAGATCTAGATTTTTATAGCGGTGCCCTGCAAGAATGATTAATAGAACAAGCACAATCTATACATATGCATGATCTAAGCGTAAGAACCCTGATGATCTCACGCATTCATCATGCGCACACATGTTAGTTTCATGAAAAAACGTGAAACGCACACCACTAATGCGGCTCTGATACCAATTGTTGGAAGTTAATCCGGGTCAGAGGCTCGCAGCGGAAGCGATTTGGCGGTCGAAAGACCGTTCATGGTGCACGTTATACTATTTAATTTTCATAGAAACTAATCTACATATGTGTACATGTGTATGCACGAGAATCGAAAACCCCTAACGGCAATCTAGCGTAATGATTAACTAGCATGCATGCAAATCATAATGCTCGCTAGATCTACATGTTAGATTACACATACCTTTCGTACGGATCTTTTAACCGCAGAGAATTGTCTTCTTTGTCGATGGAGACGGAAGATCGTTCGCGAAGATGCCGATGGTACGAATGGAGATGTTGCCTTCTTGTTCACCCGATCTCACACGATGCACGGAACGTCGCTCTCGGATCTCTGAGTGCCTCCGAAGAACGACCCTTCTCCTTCTTCAGAACTCCACGCGAGGAAGACGAAGTAGCAAGCGGGAAACGGGAGATGAAACGGGAGAGAACTAGAGAGATGAGAGGTGGGGGGGTTCGGATTTTCTAGCACATGGGGCCGGTGCCCATAGGTCCTTTTATAGGGCCGGCCAACCCCCTTGGATAAGGATCCAAGGGGATAATGACCTCCTCTCATTATCTCTCCATTATCGCCTTTTTATCTCTCTGCGTATTTATCCGTTTTCCCACTTTTTAGGGCTCGACTTTATCCGTTTTTATCGCCCCATCCCTATCTATATGGTCGGCCCTATAGATGAGGGATTCTTTTCCCTACATCATAGGGCCGGCCCTAGCAAGGTGCCTCACTACTAGGGTCGGCCAATAGTGAGGTCCGGCAGAATGAGGTTTTTACCAAAACGCCCCGACGCCTCATTTTGACCATTTTTAGCGTGCGATACCTAGCGGCCACTTCCTAAGTGATCTTTACTAGTTACCTACTATTAACTGAGGCCACCGGAGGGTGCCTCTAGCAAAGTCAACTAGTCAACTCGCAACATACCCCGGTGCATCGCACCTATGCAGCGAAGTTCACTTATGGCTAGGGATTACTACATGCGACTCTGCACTAGTCTCGGGCTCAACCCTTAGTACTCGTATGTAGTTATGCATCTACCGTGCTCTAGTGCCAAGCACACACGGAGTGTATACTTCTTTCTTCCTCCTAATGCTTATGGTGTTCCGAGGAGACGGTTCAAGAACCGTACATAATGTTGATAAGGTGGAACCATCAGGGACCGGGGTTCATGGCTTCCAACTCAAGCTCGATCGACACACTACCCAAGTGTACCATCGATCCTCTGAGCTCGAGTTAACCTGCATAGCCACCCAGAGTGCGACGCAGGCTGCACTCCAATTCACCCAGACTTACTATGTTCTCCATCATACCCCTGCTCTCCGCTTAGTAGTGGTAAACCCGCTGTCCCTCCACTTGATGCCATGATTCACTTCGAGCGGTGAAGACTACCGTCAGACTCGAATGATCATATGACTTGGTTCCTTCCAGGTTGACCTATACATCGTACCTCTGATTACCCCGTCGAGTAATCGAACCCGGTCAACAGTCAAACTGATGACCACCAGGCCTGGGTTTGGTACAGTGTAAGTCACACCAAGGAACGCACCTCCCATCAGGGGTGTGGATGGCCTGCAGGAGTGACACGCTAATGCAACGCCAGCCGGGTAACCCAGTACACCGTGGTTTTGGATCACTGTATATGGACCCTCACACATTGGTGCGCCAAAGCACCACGCAACTGGTTAGTCCATCAGTCGTGGTTCCTCAGGGTTTAGGACCGTTTTACCCTAAGCAGAAACACGGCTTAGTGTACCAGTGTCTGCTCACTGATCTGTACACCGTGTTAGTTCTGTTCAGCCACAGACACTGTGCCTGGTGATGACCATGGTGAAGACATCTCATGAACTGTCATCGCCAACAGCTTATCATGATGAGGCGACCAACCTGATCATAGCTGCGAACATATTTAGGTTATACGGGACCAATCCACTTAGTCTTCAACTCAGTGGACTACCATATAACCATGGCTCTCTGTTCTCTAAAGAACACGTAACTATGTTACGCACCTATATGCATCTCATATATATTAATAACTATCAATCTTTATTAGACCAAAACTTAAAGTTTTACAAGCTTAGAACACATCAATCCTAACAATTAGAGTACAGTCTGCGTCATACTCTGAATGGCCACGCAGGTTAACTCAAACCCAGAGGATCTATGGTACACTTGGGTAATGTGTTGATCGATTCTAAGTTGAAAACCATAAACCCTGGTCCCTAAAGGTTTTACCTTATCGACATTATGTATGGTTCTTGAACCATCTCCTCAAAACACAGGACGTAGTTAGAGGAAGTAAAAAATCCAACCCTACACTCCGTGTGTGCTTCGCACTAGTGTATGATAGATGCGTAAAGTCATGTGTGCTAAGGAGAAACCCTAGAGTGGTACAAAGATACACGATATGATCCCTTACCATAAGTAGACTTCGCCATATGGGTGCGATGCATCAGGACATGTTACAGTTGACTAGTTGACTTTACTAGGGGTACCTTTTGTGTTCGCTAAGGGCGCCTCAGTAAATAGTGAAATCATTAGTGCACCCAAGTTCTCGTACACATGGGATAACCAACTAGTGGCATGAGGGTGTTTTGGGAAAATCAAGCATCACTATGCACTAAGGGACTGTCCCTCAGTGTTGGGAGACTAAGTTAAGGCCGGCTCCCTTGTATTTAGGATGTTGTTACCTCCAATATAGGGGCCGTCCATAGGGATAGGGATTAGAGGTTTGAATCGATCAAATCCCACTCCTAGAAGCTAGAAATAGATAGAGACAATAGAGAGAGAAAAGGGGGGTCGGTACTATCTCCTATGAGACTCATCCTAAGGGGCTTGCCATATAAAAGGAGCAAGGGATAGAGAGGGGTCGACCCTAATGGTTGCCCTAGCCGCCCATCCCTTCTCTTATTCTCTCATCTCTTGTCTCTCTTTCTCGCTTGCGACCTTGGATGACGACTCATCTTCCTTGTGTGGTGTTTCATAGTTGGAGAAGGCTCATTGTATGAAGGCACTCAGAGATCCATCGACGAGGTGCCATGTATCGTGTGAGATTGGGTGAACATGGAAGGCACTTCCGACAATCTTTTACTGTCCTAATTTTGCACAGAAGGTCAATAATGTTTCTATTACTGTGGAATCTATAGAACTCTAAACGACCTCAAACCAAATGCAAAAGTTGCATCTCAAAGTCTTCTACCTTAAATCCAAATTTTAGCCCAATCAGAGTTTGAGATCAAAAGTTATGACCATTGCACCGAAACTATCTTGAACATATCCGAGCCTGTCTTCATCGACAAAGAAGAAATTTATCACAGTGAAAGAATCAGCACGGAGGTATGACTTTTAACTTTGTAGATCTAGTGTAGATAGAACATCCATGCATGCTAGATTGACGTTAAAGGGTCGAGTAATCACCATGCTACATTTATACACACACTTGTAAATAGTTTAGATGAAAATGTTGATAGGTAACGCACAACACCCACAATCTTCGGACATTTTCTTTGCTTCCACTGCGGGCCTCTACCATGGGATTATTTCCAATATTTCAGCCCTAGCCTTGTTTGAGGGAGGGATTGTTGGGGTTAGTCCCACATCAACTAGGAACTGGGCGATAGTGTGCATATATACCTTATGTGGACTTCCCCTTATGACCTAGGTTTTGGGGCGAGAGGGTATCTACATGTTATTGGACAACTCTTTTGGCTATCTTATACATGGGGTCCTAACCTCAAAGCTGCTCTTTTCACCAAAGAGGTTTTATCAGTTAATGATTTCTCACGAGTAACCGGGTGGTCAGCGGTCTCACCCTTCTTCATCAGCGGCTACATACTTAGGAGCATCTTGCCCATATTGGGATTGCTATCTCCAATTAATGCCCACGATGTTGAGTGGTTGTTGAAAATATTGAGTATGCCTTGTTTACTTATCCCCACTCTAAGCTTTTGTGTAGGGCTACAAACAACCCGCGTGAGATTGTTAATCCTTTGGATGGTTGCCACATCATGAGGCTTCCTGATGGGGTCTATATAATGGGGCTCCCCTATCACTACTCATGGGATAACGATGCTTCCATATATAACTACATATGAGGTAATCCATATACCCCTATATGTAGGGGTAAAAAGGACATTTGCCAAGCAGAGGACCTAACGCTAAATTCATATTTGGCCCGTCTTTATAACTAAAAAAACTTCAAAACGTTCCCAATGCCCACCAATTAAGCACACCCTAGGGTTCCTCCGTCTTCATTTTACTTTTTCTTCCCATCTTCAACAATGGCGAAGAGAGAAAAGAGGGGGGAGGGAGTGTGGAGGCCAAGCTAACACCAAGCGCAGAACCTATCAAGGAGGTAACAAGAGGCTTCTGTTCTCTCCTCATCATCATCATGCTGCTGTTGAGGAGGAGACTCTCCCATCTCCTTCTCCTCCTCCCCTCCTCCTCCTCTTCTTCTTCTTCTACTGGTTCTCGCGAGGCCGACCTCATCTTTTTCTCCTCTCCCCACCTCTCCGCAACTCTCCTTCGCTTCTCCACCGCTGCAACCCAAAACCCACCTCCCGAACCCCCTTTCATCATCAAATACCTCATCGATTCCTGCGGGTTCTCTCCCGACAGAGCGATCAAGGCATCCCGACCCATCACCCACCTCAAATCTCCTTCCAAACCCGATTCGGTGCGTCGTTTCCTGAAGCAGATCGGATTGACCGATGCCCACATCAGAACCATCATATCCAACTGCCCGACCCTCCTCTGCGCCAATGTGGAGAAGTCCCTGAAGCCCAAACTCGAGGCACTGCAGCAGATGGGGTTCTCCGAATCCGAGCTGATCCGTCTGATCCCGGGAAACCACCATGCCCTCCGGGTCAGTGATCTGCAGCCGAAGATCATGTTCTGGAAAAGCCTGCTCGGGACCAACGAAAACCTTTTGAAGGCCATAACGAAGAATCACTACCTTCTCACTTGCAACCTCGGTAAGAGGACCATGCCCAACGTGTTCCTTCTGCGTCAATGTGGCATAACTGATGCCCAGATTGCAAAGATGCTTTTGAACACTCCCCGGTTCATCACTAACAGCCCCAGTTCGGTTGAGGCTGCCATCACACGTGCCGAGGAAATGGGGGTCTCCCGCTGCTCGGGCATGTTCTGGCAAATGCTCAAGTCGGTCATCTGCATCAGCCAGAGAAGGCTTGATGCTAAGCTCAAACTCTTGAAGTGTGTTGGGTGGTCGGAAGCCGAGATTTTCTTGGCTATCCGGAAGTTGCCGGTTCTGATGAATCTTTCAGAGAAGAAGACACGCGATGCGGTGGAATTCTTAACGAAGGAAGTAGGGTGCGACCTCTCATATGTCGCTGCCCGACCGGGGCTTCTAACTTATAGCTTGGAGAAGAGATTAATTCCCAGGCAATTTGTTTTGAGGGCTCTTAAGGGGGAAGAGTTGCTGAAGAGAGGAAGCGACCTGTCAACGGTCGTTGCTTTAACTGAGGAGAAGTTCATCAAGAGGTTCATCCTTCCGTACAAGGACAAGGTCCCAGGGCTCCATGAAACTTACGCTGCTGCTTGCTCTGGAAGAGCTCCAATACATCACAAGTTCTGACGAGGAGTGAAAGGAGAAAGCATGGGTTTGTTATTTCCTCAATTTTATCGAATCATCACTTCATTATCATACTTTCTAAGATCTTTTGCCAATTTAGATTTCCAAAGTTAGGTCTGATGGCAACTTCTCATCATCTCTCAAGGATTCAATATTTATGGAACACCCAGTGGGAAGCTCCCCACTTTTCAATAAAAAGTGGGTTTATGCTTTTTCTCACTAGCTTTGTTGGGCGTCAATCTCTATACATGATCCGATATCTATATAACATGTCATGGCGGTATTGTGCTGACTAGGACAAAAAAAATCCTCTTAACCGTCCAATTTTATGTAAATATCACATCCGTCTGTTGTCTCAAATTGGCTGGTTACCTAATAAATGACCACAAATCCCCAATCATAGCTACCCAAAATCAGGTAGATAATAAATGACCGAATCCTCTTCTCCACCCATATCGGTTCTTCTGATTACGAGCCAAGCGGCCCCTCACTCTCTTATAGAACTTTTAAAAACCTACATTAAAGATATTAAAAACCTACTATAAAGATGATAAATCCCTATTCAATGATATTTAATGCCCATTTGATGTTAATTGGTACTTTTTTTGGAATGTTAATTAGTGCTCTCTCTCTCTCTCTCTCTCTCTAACAAGTCAATTACACCCCAAAGGCAGCCACGGCCACCGAAGGCAGCCGTCCGAGTGCCAACATTCACGGGCATTTACTAGTGTATTATAAATGATACAATACGATAGAGCTTTGGGATTTGGTTTGTATTGAAAGTTTGAAACGTCTAAAATGATTTTTTAATTTTTTTAATTCTCGTAAATTCTGAAAAGACTTTACAAATACGTCTGTGTTAAGAAAGTTCTTTGTAACCCTTTCTAATCTTGAGTGAAGAGAAATTATGGTTTTGAAAGGTTTTTTGGGGTTTCACAAATTTTCTTTTATCTTTCTGCTAAGTTGTCAGAATCCAATGTCAGTTGTCTCTAAAGTTTTCTAGAGCTTGGGGAGGGGGAGCAAATACATATAACTTTTTCAAGCTTTGAAGTGCTTTGGAAAAAGTGGCGTTAGAAACCTACAAAGAGCCATTGAAGGTGAAGTTCAAATTTTTATTTTTTTGAAATTCTCAAAGTGGTAAAAAAACTTTTCCTATTTGATTCTTTTTTACTTAAAATGGTAGATGAAATTTTACGATAAAAAAAAATTAAATAGATTATATGTGAGTTTTTTTATACAGATGTACACATCATAATTTTTGTATAGGCCAAAGTTAAGTTTGCTTGGAAATGAAAGTGAATGTCTTACTCTTCTACTCTTAGTTTTTCATATTATGAATTCTTATATATATATATATATATATATATATATATATATATATATATATTGATTGATTGATTGATAGATAGATAGAGAGAGAGAGAGAGAGGAAATGAGAAATAAGCTGCCAGCCTATTTCGGCAAAATGGGTAGCCACCCATTTGAAGTCGTTAGGAGTTTTAGAATGTGCTAATTTTTTGTGAGCATAAGCACATTATCTTAGATAGAACACCCACAAAAAATCAGCACATTTTATAATTCCTAGGAGCATCAAATGGAAGAAGTTTTATCGAACGCCCGTTGTAGCCATTAATCTGAAATATAATATTTGATGCCCTTAATAGTTTTAGAATATGTTGATTTTTTGTGGGTGTTCTATTTAAGGTAAGATGCTTATGATCACAAAAATCAGCACATTCTAAGACTCATAGGGGCATCAAATGGGCGGCTACCCATTGCGTCGAAACAGACCGCCAGCCTATACCCCTGTATCCTTTCTCTAGTGAGGATTTCGGCTGCTGTACGTAGCCCTCTCTAATAGTCGATTGAATGGCTGAATCTTCTAGATGTGGTATTGTGGGAGGCCTCCCTATCACATGCTTAGTTGTCACACAGATACTGTAGTAATGAAGACACAAAGAAGGATAAAGAGAGAGAGAGTTGACACAGGATATGGTAACGAAGTTTGGCCGAAACCTACGTCTCCGTGCGGTAAGACTCAACCTTTGAATCCACTAACTCTGAGAAATTAGAGTTACTCTTGACAGGCCGATGAGTGCTTCTTACAAGTAGACAGAAGGTGGAGAGGGTTTGAGAGTCTGAAGACCAGAAGGCTCAGAGTGCTCTGGAAAATAGATAGTGGAGTTGAGAATAATGGAATTCGATCTAGTTTGTTTACAGGGTTGGCCATATATAGAGGTTTGGTAATATCCAAGGAATATTCTGAAAAAAATTTCTGGGAATAACCGAAGTTTGGGAAATCATCTGGGGACGTCTACCAGACCCCAAATAGATAGCTTGGGACCTACTGCCGTCTCTGTGGGCCCCAGTAAGGGCTGCGGGTTCCACGAGCGCCTTCGTGGGCCCTAGATAGGGCTATGGGTTCCATTGTCGTCCTCGTGGGCCCCAAGGCAGGGCTGCGGGTCCCACGACCATTTTCGTGAGCCCTAGGCAGGGCTGCAAGTCCCACGGTCGTCTTTATGGGCCCCAAGCAGGGCTGCAGGGCCCACTGTCAGGCGTTAGCCAGATTTTGTATATATATATATATATATATATATATAGAGAGAGAGAGAGAGAGAGAGAGAGAATACGGGGTATGAGCTGACAGCCCATTTGGGCATTTGGGCTGTCAGCTCACAGCCCTCCGATTAAACCCATCTGACCGTCCGATTATTAAAGAAAAAAACCAGCTGTAATTCCATCTCTATCGGTCTCTCTCTTGACAGCCCACCTGCCCGACCTCCAGCTGCCACGACCACCGACGAAGATGGCTGCTTCCACCGGGACGGGGGCCAGGCCGGAGGCGGACGGGGGCCGGGTCGGAGGGGACTGGGTCCGGGCCGGAGGCGGGCGCCGGAGACAGGCGCAGGGGGCGCAGGGCCGGAGGCGGACGGGGGTCGGGACGGAGG